>CAUYRH010039602.1:0-22051 GCA_963574655.1 Perodicticus potto
TCTTCCATGACTTAGCAATTATGAATTGGGCTGCAATAAACATTCTGGTACAAATATCTTTGTTATAATGTGATTTTTGGTCTTCTCGATATATACCTAGTAGAGGAATTATAGATCGAATGGCAGGTCTATTTTTAGATCTCTAAGTATTCTACAAACATCTTTCCAAAAGGAATGTATTAGTTTGCATTCCCACCAATAAATAGATTTCTTATCAAGTCTTCATGATTAGCTTACAATTTTGTAGGCCTGGAAATTTTATAAGTTCAGATATCTAGGGGATATATTTTATAACACAATAACTAAGAAAATGCCATGAAGGCTATGTTAACCAGTTTGGGAAATGGAACAGATGGAAAAGCAAAATACTATGAAGGAAAAAAAAAAGAAATATCATGACTTTACCCCCTCCCAATTTTATTCTTAGATTTTTCTCTTTAATTGAATTGAATTGAATTGAATTTTTTTGAGACAGAGTCTCACTTTGTTGCCCTTGGTAGAGTGCCATAGTGTCATAGCTCACAGCAACCTCAAACTCTTGGGCTTAAGTGATTTTCTTGCCTCAGCCTCCCAAGTAGCTGGGACTAAAGGCACCCGCCACAATGCCAGCTATTTTTTAGAGACAGGGTCTTAGCTCTTCCTGGTCTTGAACCTGTGAGCAGAGGCAATCCACCTGCCTCGGCCTCCCAGAGTGCTAGGATTACAGGTGTGAGACACTGCCCCTGGCGGTTTTTTTTTTTTTTTTTTGCAATTTTTGGCTGGGGCTAGGTTTGAACCTGCCACCTCTGGTATTGAGGGCCGGTGCCCTACTCTTTGAGCCCCAGGCGCCACCCCTTTTCTTTTATTTTTTTCCAGCCTCTAGCGGATTTACCCTGGTAATAGAGATAATATAATTCTGCTATCAGATTGTAAGTAAATGGCAGGGTAATACATTGAGGTGTAACTTCTGATGCTCCTCAGGGTATTTTGACTTCTGTAGTGCAGCCAAAGGACATTTTCTGGTGCATTCTGCCTCTGACATTGAACCAGTCTACAGCACAGGGCTTCAGTGACCACAGGAAGAGAGACGGGCCTTATTGATAAATGAGAAGTCACATTTCGTTTTTAAACCTCAAGCTTCTCAGAAATTAAAGAACATTTATATTATTACATTAGCTTTCTAGTCAACTGATTCCAATGATTATGGGAATATGGCAGAAGAGAAGAAGAATCACATTCTGGGACAATGACCTTTGGCCATGGGCATTTGACTTGCCTATATATGTTGTTTGTAGCCTATGAAGAGATCGTTCAGAGACCAAGCTGTAAAAAGGCAAAGTCTTCTACAAGGGACAATCCTTTCTGAACGCCGGCTCTGAATTCTTTTGAAATACAGTCATTTTTATCTCAGCAATGTCCACTGGTAATTGTTCTTTTATGTAGAAACTGAAGGCACCTTTGGCTTGAGGACTGTTGTATACACCTGATCCTTTGCAAACTGTGACGGTGACAGTGATTTTTCCTTCAGTGCCTCCTATCTTGGTTTTTTGCAATTTTTGGCTGGGGCCGGGTTTGAACCTGCCACCTCCGGTATATGAGGGAGGTGGTGGGTTCAAACCCGGCCCCAGCCAAAAATTGAGCCGCAGGCGCCGCCGCCCAGTGCCTCTAATCTTTTTTCTTTCTAGTATTTCTTCTCCAGTCTTCCTCAGGCGCATTTCCTTCATGGCACCTCTCATGTGCTTGACTTCATATGAAAACCTGATCTCAGTAAGGAACTGAATCTTAGGATCATTTACAGTGAGTCCTAAGTGACCCACTCACAGCTCAAAGCATAGTTGCATTATAACTGGGGACAAAATCTTAAGATGAGGAATTTCAGGATGACAGTGGGAGGCTATCTGTAAACTCCGTGAAATTTTATCTTAAACTTTATGTTTCCTCGTATGTGCTTCTTTCTTGCTCATATTATTCAGATTGTCAAAAAAGGTTAAGGGCAGTCTTAAAGACATAAATGCTAAAGGTTAAATTTGAAATTATAGTTCCTTAAATTGTACACTCCATGAGAACAGGGGCTGAGTCTATCTTGTTCACCTGTCACCTATTATATTCCCACTGCCAAGAATGTAGTGTGGCACACAGTAGTCTCTCAGTAAATTTATGTTAATTTCATTCATTTATCCATCCAAAAGATACTTTTTATTAATTTGTTGTTAGGCAAATGAATGAAAAAGCAAAGGACATGAGCTAGCAGATGGGGAGAGGTATTTCTTGAGTGTTGAGACCTTTCCATCACTGGCATAGTTGGTCCTGTGTCTGTTTCAGTTACCCAAGGTAGAATCTGCATGACAATTACTGATGTTCCTGACGAACATCTCAGTTGAATCTGGGATACAGAAGAGCTGAGGCTTCTTCCCTCTGTGGTTGCCTTTTAGCACAGGGAAGGAAAATCCCTTTCCTTACATTTGTCCTGTTCCCATTTCCACTTGCATCTTTTTTTTTTTTTTTTTTTGAGACAGAGTTTTGCTATGTCTCCTTGGTAGAGTGCTGTGGTGTCACAGCTCACAGCAACCTCAAACTCTTGGGCTTAAGCTATTCTATTGCCTCACCCTCCCAAGTATCTGGGGCTACAGGCACCTGCCACAACGCTCAGCTATTTTTTTGTTGTTGTTGTAGTTGTCATTGTTGTTTGACAGGCCCTGGCTGGATTCAAACCCTTCAGCCCCAGTGTATGTGGCCGGCACCCTCGCTGCTGAGCTATAGGCGACGAGCCTGCACTTGCATCTTTGTCAAAATGATAAACAGGCAGCAGAGGGCATCAAAGCCTTTTGCTGCTGTTGGAAGCAGGGGCTGCTGCTCAACAGAGCCCTGCAAAAGTATGCCCTGAAAACTTTGAGGTGAAGAGCTCTTATTCCCAGCAGATGCAGGCTCTTAGCTTGCTGACAAAATCTGGCTTGGATACAGACTGACCAAGAAATCTGTTGCTGTGTCACCACCAGGGGGAGGGCTAGGCCAGGTCCAGGCAGGATACAGAAGTCTGTCAGAACAGTCAGCCTTTGTTCTGGGTAGATGCCTAGTAATGGATTGCAGGATCAAATGGGAGGTCTAATTTGAGTTCTTTGAGGATTCTCCATACTTCCTTCCAAAAAGGTTGCATTGGAAGCTGAGACAGGAGAATCGCTTGAGCCCAAGAGTTTGAGGTTGCTGTGAGCTGTGATGCCACAGCACTCTACCAAGGGCAACAAAGTGAGTCTCTATCTCAAAAAATAAATAAATAAAACAAAAAGATTATATTAGCTTGCAGTCCCACCAGTAGTGTAAAAGTGTTCTCTTTTCTCCACATCCACACCAGCATTTGCAGCTTTGAGACTTTGTGATGTGGGCCATTCTCACTGGGGTTAGGTGATATCTCAGGGTAGTTTTGATTTGCATTTCTGTGATGATGAGGGATGATGAGCATTTTTTCATATCCTTTTATCATAAGGACACTTGCACTAGACTGCTTATTGCAACTCAATTTACAATTGCCAAAATGTAGAAACAGCCCAAATGCCCACCAACCCAGGAATGGACTAATAAGTTGTGGTATATGTATACCATGGAATACTATTTAGCCACTAAAAAGATGGAGACTTTACATCTTTTGTATTAATCTGGATGGAGGTGGAACACATATTTTTTTTTTTTTTAGTAAAGCAACACAAAAATGGAGAAATAAGAATCCAGTGTACTCTGTTATAATATGAAGATAGTAGATGAGCTAATACAAGGGAGGGGTAGGGGAATGAATAAGTGAGGAGAGGGGAGGAGGGAGAGGGAGGGGGGTCACAGTGTATGGCACACCTCTTGGGGACAGGACACAACTAGAGGGATTTTATCCAACAAATGCAATCAGTGTAACCTAATTCTTTTTACACTCCATGAATCCCAAATAATAAAAAAAAGTCAGCCTTTGGTGCCTCCTGCAGCGTTGGCCCAGAGAATGCTCCTCCATTCTCCCCCAAAGCCGGATGTTATACAGTCCGTTTGCTGGTGCAGATATATTGTTAAGAGGGGCTTTAGGCACACACAGCTGTCTAGGAAAGAACAGAGCTGAGTTATCCCAAGGCAAGATGTGTTAGTTGAATGAGCTTGGTTTCACTGACCTATTTGCCCCCTGTGTGTGTAGCGCTCTTAGGTGGGTTGTTCCACTGCTCTTGTAAGGCGGCTAGGAGTATTATGGGCAAAGCTGAGGAGAAACAGGATGTGTGAAGTCTGGCAGAGACTCTAAAGGAGAAAAAGAGAGCTAGCTTAGGAAATAAGCTTGGTCTCCAGAACCAAGGGAAAGGCTCCTTAGAGACACCCTCTGGTTAGAACCCAGGGAACAGTCATTGAGTTAGCCAACCAAGTGAACAGGTGAAGCCACAAAGTCTGAGGTTGAGTGGGACTCTGATGCCACCTGTGCATCGGTGTTTGGGAGACTGGCATATAAGCAGGAAAGGAGGAAGTATGGTATTGTTGTTACTTTATGTCAGACAGACCTTATAAAGAGTGTGTTATTGGGCAAATCACTTTAATCTTCGTGCCTCAGGTTCCTCACTTATAAAATAGAATTAATAACAGTATCTACTTGATAAAGTTGTTGTAAGGATTTAATGAGGTGATATGCGTAAAGGTTTTGCACAGCATCTGGCACATAATAAATGCTCAAGAAAAGGTAGTCGTTAATAATAGTCATAATGATAATACATAGAAAACAGGCTGGGCCTGGTGGCTCATGCCTGTAATCCTAGCACTCTGGGAGGCTGATGTGGGTGGATTGATTGAGCTCACGAATTCGACACCATCCTGAACAAGAGTGAGACCCCATCCCTACTAAAAATAGAAAAACTATTTGGGCTTGTGGCAGGCACCTGTAGTTCTAGCTACTCGGGAGGCTGAGGCAAGGGGATCACTTAAGCCCAAGAGTTTGAGGTTGCTGTGAGCTGTGACGCCATGGCACTCTACCTAGGGTGACAGAGTAAGACTCTGTTTCAAAAAAAACCGCCAAAAAACCCCCAAAAAACAGGCAGTGGCTGGCAGGTTCATACCTGGCCCGGGCCTGCTAAACAACAATGACAACTGCAACAACAACAACAAAAGAAAATAGCCGTGTGTTGTGGCAGGCGCCTATAGTCCCAGCTACTTGGGAGGCTGAGGCAAGAGAATTGCTTAAGCCTGAGAGTTTGAGGTTGCTGTGAGCTGTGACGCCACAGCTTTCTACCCAGGGCGACAGCTTGAGACTCTGTCTCAAAAAAACAAAACAACGCCTGTGGTCCCAGCTACTTGGGAGGCTGAGGCAAGAGAATCGCCTAAGCCCAAGAGATGGAGGTTGCTGTGAGCTTGTGACACCATGGCACTCTACTGAGGGCCATAAATTGAGACTCTGTCTCTACACAAAACAAAACAAAACAAAACAACCCTTGGTCAATGCTCGGCATTTAATAAAAGCTTGTCTATATGGCAGATATTCTTTATTTATTGTATTCCTATTACTGACTTCTCTAAGCCTTAGGGAACTAAGAAAGAGCTCAGCTCTAGCAGAAGAGGCCTGGGCTTGTCCAGTTTAGGCAGTTAGTCTGGAGTGCTGGGCTAAACCAGGTAGACAGGAGTGTGAGGGTCCAGAATGCAGATGTGGGAGGCCACATAACAGACATCATCTCCTTTTATTATTTTTTTCTTTTTTTTTTTTTTTGAGAGAGGGTCTCACTCTGTCTCCTGAATAGAGTGCCATGGTGTCATAGCTCATAGCAACCTCAAAGTCTCGAGCTTAAGCGAATCCCTTGGCTCAGCCTCTCCAGTAGCTGGAACTACAAGCTTCCGCCATGATGCCCAGCTAGTTTTTCTATTTTCAGTAGAGATGGGGTCTTGCTCTTCCTCAGGCTGGTCTCGACATCCTGAGCTCAAGGGATCCTCCCTCCTCAGCCTCCCAGAGTGCTAGGATTATAGGGATGAGCCACCATGCCTGGCCCTTTTACTGTTTTTTTCTAAAATGCAGCCCTGAATTTTGTCACATAGCTCCTAAAGATATGACTCCTCTATATACTTCTCATTGCCAGAGAAAATTCCTCATTGCGGTAGAGAGAACTTCATTACCATTTGAAGAGAATTTTCTAGGAAATCAAAGGATGAAAGGCCAAGAGGAGTGAGGCTAGCCCCTAAATTCTTACTATCTCCAGTAAACACCAGGCCTATGCCCACTGGTGAACAAGCTGTTTCTTTGACAGAAATGAGATCTGAATTCCTTCCCCTGAATTTTTGTGTTTCCAATTTGACTCCTCCTTCAAGGCTTAGTTCAGTTTATACTTCCTAAATCTGCCTCATGACAATCCAATCAGATAGGCATTGGTTGAGATCCAGGCAGGAAAACAGAAGTCACTGTAGGTCTTTCAAACCTAGGAGATTTAATACAGAGATTGGTTACACAGATGATGGAAGAACTAAGAAGCTAAACAGGTAGGGGACAGTAAGGCAACTCAGAGATATGCGACAGCAGGAAGGCCCTCTTATCCCTAGATTTTGAGGGGTAACAGAGACAGGTAGCGTTACCTCACCCAGAAACTGGGGCTTTCTGACAGAAGCCAGAGTCAAGATGGAGCTGCCATGCAAAAGATGCTGCCAAGGAGGGAGGGGATGCTGGGTGGTAGTTGGACAGGAGCCCCAGAGGAGATAGAGCTGCTGCTGGAGGCATCACACTTTAAGTGAGGTTAGGGATGATGAAGAAATACATACTAACTTCTCCCCTTCTCTTACCTTCTGATTGGCCAAGCTTCCCAGAAGCCAAAGGGCAGGGGATTGTGGGGAATGTAGTTTTCTTGATAGAGGAAATGGATAGGGAATAGACCTGGCATTAACCAGCAGATGAAAAGCTTAATTATCATCCCATTTTACAGAGAAGCCAGATGAAGCAGAAAGAGGTCAAGTTGTCCAAAACCACACTAAGAGGCAGTCCAGGTTTCAAATCCAGTCTTTCTGACTACTCTTGAGCCAGGTTCTTTCTGTAATCACTGCTACTATACTCATGGCGATAGTGCTATTGTTATTATTTTTTTTTTTTTGGAGACAGAGTCTCACTATGTTGCCCTTGGTAGAGTACCATGGCGTCACAGCTCACAGCAACCTCAAATTCTTGGGCTTAAGCGATTCTCTTGCCTCAGCCTCCCAAGTAGCTGGGACTACAGGCGCTAGCCACAATGCCCGGCTATTTTTGTGGTTGTTGTTGTTGTTGAAGTTGTTATTGTTTGGCAGGCCCGGGTTGGGCTTGAACCCACTAGCCCCTGTGTATGTGTCCTATGCTCTAGCTGCTGAGCTACAGGCGCTGAGCCTGCTATTGTTATTTTATTGATGTCTAACTTTTCCCTGTAAGCTAGACTTCAGGCTTCCTAAAGGCATCAACTGTGTGTTTCCCTTTATATAATTTATAGCATCTAAGCCTTGTGTCTTTTACGGATGCTACCAGAAAATCTAAATTGTTGATGGATATGGAATTATCAGCAGATTTTCACAGGTTCCACATTACTCAAGGGAAGGAGGCACAATTACAATGTCCTTTGGTGAGGCCAGGCGTGGTGGCTCACGCCTGTAATCCTAGCACTCTGGGAGGCTGAGGCAGGTGGATTGCCCTGAGCTCACAGGTTCAAGACCAGCCTAAGCAAGAGCAAGATCCCGTCTGTAAAAATAGCTGGGCATTGTGGTGGGCGCCTGTAGTCCCAGCTACTCGGGAGGGTGAGGCAAGAGAATCGCTTGAGCCCAGGAGTCTGAGGTTGCTGCGGGCTATGACGCCACCACACTCTACCAAGGACAACAAAGTGAGACTTTGTCTCAAAAAAAATTAATAAAATGTCCTTGGTGGTTCTGAATGTTCGCTTCCTCCTTAGTGAAATGCAGTACTCCCTGATCAGATTCCAGACAATGGTTTGGCAACAAGGAAAAGCACAAGCTGAGATGAGAAAAATAAATATCCAGATTTCTTGAGGGCATCCCAAAGGGAAGAGACAGTTATTAAAATTTGAAATGGCTCTGCTCCAATGTCATAAAAATCCTACAGCTTAATTTGAGCAATTCCTTCACCTGAGAAAAGGTTATGCTATTTTTCAAACTTACTATAGCTTCCATAGTTTGGGCTGTTCTGTGGGTTTGTGTTTTCTTCTGTTTTCCTAAGAGAGAGCTCTTGGGAGCAGAAAGGCAGACAATGATGTGGCGTGAAGCAGCAGTGCTATCTGTCCTGGAATAAGTTAGGGCACACATTGGGCCCTTTGTCCCCTCAGGATTATAAAAACCTCTTTCAGCACTGGAACTGGCAGGACAAGGAGACTGAGCAGTTCAGAAATGTGATAAAGCTAAGAAAGGAAAGAGGGTGTTCGAGGGTCCTTGTAGTAAAAGTGCACCTCAGCGGCTTCTTGTCCTTAAGGTAAGTGTCAGTAGGATGGTAGAGGTTCTTTATGGGGGACTTGGGGTTAGACTGCCTCAATTCAATTCACACTGTGCCCCTTATCAGCATAGTGAGAACAATGTAGTAGTATAGTATACTATCCTGCTTTTTCTCCTATCTCTCTGGCTAGTCTTTCTCCATCTTTTGGTGCAGTCTATCCTAATTTTTCCAGCCTCTAACATCAGACTGCCCCAGGCTTTATTTTAAGATCTCTTCTCTTTTCTCTCTGCACTCACTCCCTTAGTGATCTCATCCAGTCCCGTGGTGTTAAATGCCATGCATATGCTGGAGACTCCCAAATCTCTATCTCTAGCTTGGACCTATCCTCTAGGCCAGTAGACCACTGCCTACTCAGCATCTCTACTCGAATGTCTAATAGGCATCTCCAACTCCACATGTCTAAAACTCAACTGTGGATCTCTGCCCCCACCCCTTGCAAATGCTCCTTTCCCACTCTTCCACTTCATGGTAATGGGCAACTCCACCCTTCCAGTGACTGAGACAAAAAAAAAAAAACAACTTGGCATCATCTGTGAGTCCTCTCTTTTCACTCACACATCACATCAAATCTGTCTTCAAAGTATATCCAGAGTCTGACCACCTCTCATCAACGCCATCCTGACCACCCTGGTTTAAGCCACTATTAGCTCTTGTCTCAGTTAATACAATGGTTTCATAATGGATCTCTCTGTCTTAGCCCTTACCCCACTCCAGTCTACTCTCAATCAAAGACAGCAAAATGCAGGTTAAATCATGTACCTCTTCTGCTCAAAACACTCCCATGGCTCTCCATTATTCTCAGAGTAAAAGCCCAAGTCCTTATAATGCTCCAGGAGATCATATGTGCTCCTTCCTTCATCCCCATTCATTCTCTGACCTCATCTCCTACTTCTTTCTCCTCCGTTTACTCCATTCCAGTCACACTGGCCTTCACAAGGCTGAAGTCAAGGTGTCAGTGTGGCTGAGCTCTTACCTGCAGGCTCTGGAGAAAAATATGCTTCCAGATTCATTTTTGTTCTTTATAGAATTCATCAACAGTGATACCTGGGGAGCACCTCTCATCTTTTAGAAGCCACCTGCATTTCTTGCCACTTGGCCTTCTCCGTCTTTTTTTGGCAATTTTTTGGTTGGGGCCAGGTCCTTCTCCATCTTTGAGCCAGCCATGGTATATCAAATCTTCCTTGTGCTTTGATGTAATCCTCTTCTGCTACCAGTTGGAGAAAGCTCTGCTTTTATAAAAACTATATGTGCCAGGCATAGTACCTCATGTCTGTAATCCTAGCACTCTGGGAGGCCGAGGTGGGGAGCATTGCTTGAGCTCAGGGGTTTGAGAACAGTCTGAGCAAGAGCAAGACCCCTTCTCTACTAAAAATAGAAAAATTAGCTAGATGTTGTGGTGGGTGCCTATAGACCCGGCTATCTGAGGCATGAAGATCACTTGAGTCCAGGAGTTCAAGGTTGCAGTGAGCTATAATGACACCACTGCACTCTAGCTTGGGCCGACAAAGTGAAATTCTGTCTAAAAAAAAAAAAAAAAAGTACCCAACAGAAAAGTACTAATATGATTAGATTAGGTCTACCTAGACAATTTCCCTGATAAATTACCTTAATTGTATCTGCCAACTCCCTTTGGTCACGTGATGTAACGTAATCACAAGTGTGATACCTCATCATATTCATAGCTTGATGATTAGGGTGGGAAATCTGAGGTCATTTTAGGGCTCTGCCTACTGAAGTGATATTCAGACTGTTCAAGAAACCAATCAATCCAGATGTAGGCCAGGTATAGTACTGGAGCCGAGTCCTAGATACTGTGTGCTCTTCCAAATTATGAGGAGTTACTAGATTGTGAGGAGGTTTGGGGGTGTCCCAGAGGGAACTGTTGGAGGGACATCTATTTACCAACTGACATGGAAATACTGTATTATTTTAACAACTGAGTAGCATTATAAGTGCTTAACAGTTGGCTATTAGGCCTGATTAGAGAGTTAAAAACCATGGTGCAATGTGTGAATTGTTGCTTTGAGAGTCTGTGCTTTGAGAGTTTGAGGCTGGTTCCAGATGACTGGTGGTGGCAGAGAGACCACCTGCCCTCCTTGGCACTTCGGTGTGTGCAGCAGCTTTCTGTAGGTTTGCCTACTGTCTTTCTAGTGCCAGATTCGTTCAGATGAATGTCTGGGTCTGTGTGGCTGTCTTCTGCAGTGGGAGAGGCCATCCATCATCTAAGCTTCCAAATGCTGCTACCCTCAGGAGACCAACCCTATGTATTTGGGCTTTCCCCAAGCCACCCAGCAGCTGTGGCTCAGTGAGGCAAGTGATGTGTACTTATTCTCAGCATTCGAGTGAATACACCACAGCATCCAAAGAGACCAAGGGTTCTTATTAATTTGCTGAATGAGGCTTTATCATAGACTATCATGAGCCCCATATTTTGTGATGACTGGTCTCAGGCAATAGAGATGTTCTGTGTAGGTGGGATAGGAGGTAGGAATAGGCTCTAAGGTAAATGAACTTTGTGGGACTGATCTGTCTCTCTCATCTGGTATTTTTTAATGGATGCATCTTATTAAAATGGCCTTGAGAGCAGTTTTCTTGATGGAACTTGTGCGTACACATCAAGAACAGCAGTGACAAGGTGGCTGTGTTGAAAGAAGTGTTACTGTGGATAATAAGCAGCTTGAGGGAGATATAAGGATAAAGGTAATTTATAATAATAATTATATACAACATGACTAGCTTTCTTTGCTAATACTAGCTGGGACCACAGAACACAGCTGGAATGATTCCCTGCCTCACCATTGTCTTGGAATAACACTACAGAGGTGCAACCTCCTCTGGCATAGAAATGCAGATTGATACAGAGTCATATATCCACACACCCAGAAGCTCTGACTCCTGTGTGGAGCCCTGAGAGAGAGCTCAACCCTTCAAGGGATTGCTATTACTTGGTGTTCTTGAGCTTTGTCCTAGAACATACATCAAATAGATTAATGGTGAGGCACACTGACAACCGAGTCTCTACGGAGACTGAGTCAACAGGTGACACCTTTTGAAGTAGGAGAAATTTGTCTTACCTTTCTGTAAATTTCCTCCCAAATAGTCTTTTTTTTTTTTTTTTGAGACAGAGTCTCAAGCCGTCACCCTGGGTAGAGTGCTATGGCGTCACAGCTCACAGCAATCTCAAACTGTTGGGCTTAAGTGGTTCTTTTGCTTCAGCCTCCCAAGTAGCTGGGACCACAGGTGCCCGCCACGACGCCCGGCTATTTTTTTTTCTTGTTGTGGTTGTCATTGTTTTAGTTGGCCTGGGCCAGGTTCGAACCCACCAGCCTCAGTGTATGTGGCTGGCGCCCTATCCACTGAGCTATGGGCGCCACCACCGATGGTCCTTCTAAAAACTGCATTGATGCCGGGGGCAATGGCTCACGCCTATAGCTCTAGCACTGGGGGAAGCTGAGGCAGATGGATTGCCTGAGCTCACAGGTTCAAGACCAACCTGAGCCAGAGCGAGACCCTGTCTCTAAAAATAGCCAGGCATGTAGCAGACACCTGTAGGCCCAGCTACTCTGGAAGCTGAGACAAGAGAATTGCTTGAGCCCAAGAGTTTGAGGTTGCTGTGAGCTGTGATGTCACAGCACTCTACTGAGGGCGACAAGTGAGACTGTGTCTCAAAAATAAAATAAAATAAAACTGCATTGATTATTGAGGTAGAGATGATCTAAATGGAATTAAATACTTGCTGTTCTTTACCGCTTAAGAAGATCCACAGATTTTTGGAATCAGGTTGTCCAATATCGGGATCTCACTGGATACATTTTCAAATGGTAAAAACATGCTCCCAGAGGATCCAAAAGCAGCAGGTACTATTCAGAATGGTTGACCATGATACCAGAGATGGTATAGACCCCATCCAAGCCATCTACCCCAGGCTCCCTCCTAAGCCAAGGTGTTTTCTTCAGGTGCAGCAGTAGCTGGCATTAAAATAAAACCTACTACCAGCAGGTGGTGACAGGAGAGCTGAAGTTGATTATTTCCACCCTTCCTAGAAAATGTCACTGAGCTCAGTGGGAAACACCACAGCCCTGCATTTAGTGACAAGAAAATCTCTCCCTTTTCTGCTGTCACAAGAAGCATTCATCTGCCAGACACCCAGTGAGAAAACCACAAATGCCTTAGCACGAATATTATCATCTTTGGCAAGAGTAGAGGATAAGATGCTAGGCAGAGGGGTTGGAAAAGTCAACTCCTCAGATTCCATGCCTGTCCCTGTCCTCTTATAGAGACAGATTAGGAGCAAGCATAGATCATTTCAGAATTCTTGGTCTAGATGAGTTTAAATGAAAGAGAGAGAGAATGAGAATGAAGGAGCATATGAAAGCGGACTATATTCCATTTCAAATGCAACAAGTGAACAGAATTTCAGAGTAGAATGGACTTCATGGGCCCATCCTGTTCATCTGTAGACACCCAGACTTACAGGATATCAGAGCTTGCAAAGATATTAATATCATTGACTTCAATTCCCTCGCTTTTCGGTTGAAGAAACTGAAGCCCACAAGGGGAAAGCAAGTTGCTTAAGTCATTTAGTTATAAATGACAGAATCAGGAGTAGTGTCCCTAGTTTTTAAACTCCTAATCTTTTTTCACTATACTCCCCTCCCTTCTCTGCTACATAAATACATAATATCTAAACCATCCTAGTAGACAATTTTATATCCTACTTTCTTAAACTCTCCAATGACAGAAATTCTACAAACTCATCCATGAGAATATATTTCATTGTCATTTATAGTTTGGAAGTTCTTCCAAATAGGTAGTTCAGAAGTCTCCTGCTGCAACACTCATAGATCCATTCATTCCTTTTTGGTCTGTCCTTAGTGGAAATGGATCACAGATGTTGACTATTACCAATAATATTTAAGACGTGTGTATGTATATCAATGTGTGTGTGTGTGTGTGTGTGTATACATAGTATACACGTACATATGCGTAACCAGGAATTTAAGCTTCTTTCCTATACTACACGACTCCTCAGTGGCAAACCAAATTTTGAGAAATAGCATGTACAAAGGAAAATAAGACTCGGGCCTTTTGATTCTGTGCCTTCTGTGTTACAGCAAAAAGTTTTCAACAGACTGATCCAGAGGGGGTGATTTAGCATTGCTATAGGAACTAAACATCCCAGTTCACTAATCCCCATCTAAATGGGACCTCAGATAATCAGAACTCCGATGATATTACTCCATTTCTGGAAACGATAGGCAAATTTTAAGAAAATATGCTAAGGTTACATGTTACTTTGTCATCAACAACCAGGATAGGGCTTGAACTGATTCCATATCCAATACCTTTACCATTTGCCATTTCTAGTCTATAGGAATGAACAGTGCTAATCTAAATGGTAACATGCTGGTCAAAAAAAATTCAACAGTGGACTGTGCTTCAGCGTGCTTCATAGTGGAGTGTAGTTACTCATATAGATTCATACATACTGGATCAAAAAATAGCTTCTTTCTCTCTGAGAAGGTCATTGTTTTTAATGGAATTCTCAGTTTTGGGAGGGAGATGTTTGCAGCAAAGAGGGAGATAGGGCTCTCCTGCCTAGAGAACCAGATCAGCTGGATTAACCCCGGGAGATCAGTGAGGTGGTGTGTTGTAGCCAAATTGTGCTCCGACCCCCGAGTTTTCTTTATCAAGGTAAGGAGATAAATTTAGAAATTTTCAAATATTTCACCAGTAATCAGAAAGTCTTTTGAACTAGAACAACCTATTCTAGATGACAAAATTTAATAGACTAAGAGTCCAGACTAAATTGCATTGGAAAGAAAGAATTCAATCTAACAACTAGGAAAGCTACTGTAAAATTAATTGAGGTGGACAGACTCCTGCATTGAGCTTCCTTCCAGAGGGCTCCAGGCCAATGTGACACCTCCTGAACCTCATGTAAACATCCTTGTAAAGCAAAGCTACTCACGGCAATAAGCTGGTAGGAGTTGTTCATCATGGCAATCAGCATGTTCAGCAGCACTACCAGGGAGATGACATTGTATGTCCCGAACATGGTAGCTCCCACGAACTCGGTGAACTCGTGTCTGGCTTTCACATTGGTGACATATAGATTCAAAAGGCCGAATACAGACCAGAAGAGTGACTGAAGAGTCTCAAATAGCCTAAAAGAGAAGTTTGGTTAATGACAGTTTGGTTAATGCTCTAGGAAGAGCAAGAAAAGAGAGAAAATGTAAGGTGATGTGCTTAAGAAGGGGGCTGCCAGACTTGCAGCAGGTAGACTGATGATCTCACATCCCATGGTTTCTTCCCTAACACAAACTAGCCGGGTCAGTTTGGTTATTTGTCCCCGTACTGTGTCTTCTGCTTTGCTTTTCTACCAAGAATTCCATCTCTTTTCTCAGCCTAGGCATAGCCTAAAAATTTTCAAGGCTTATTTCAATAGCTACTTCCTTTATCAAACGTTCTCTTTTGTCTTCAGACCATGTGATTTACCATTCTTCTAATTAAGCAGAGGCAGTAAATGCAGTAGTTAAGAATATGATGCTTGCAAGAATAGAGAAGCAGGCTCAGCGACTATAACTCAGCAGCTAGGGCGCCAGCCACATACACCAGAGCTGGTGGGTTCGAATCCAGCCCGGGCCTGCCAAACAACAATGACAACTACCAACCAAAAAATAGCCGGGCATTGTGGTGGGCACCTGTAGTCCCAGCTACTTAGGAGGCTGAGGCAAGAGAATCACTTAAACCAAGAGTTTGAGGTTGCTGTGATCTATGACGCCATGGCACTCTACCCAGGGCGACATAGTGAGACTGTCTCAAAAAGATAAAAATAAAAAAAAGAATGGGGAAGCAAGAATCCAATATACTCAATTTTGATATGAAGGCAGTAGAAGATCTAATACAAGGTGGGGGGTAAGGGAATGAGAGAGCCGGGAGAGGAGGATGGGGGTTGTGGTGTATGACATACCTCTTGGGGGCAGGACACAATTATAAGAGGGACTTTACCTAACAAATGCAATCAGTGCAACCTAATTCTTTGTCTCCTCAGTGAATCCCAAAAATAAAAGAGAGAGAGAGAAAAAAGAATATGATGCTTGAGTTAGATTCTACTGGGTTAGAATCCCAGCTCTGACACTTGCTAGCTAGTTGAACACAAGAGCAAATTAACTTTTTCTGATACTTCTTTTGTGGCTCTTACAGGGTCCAGATGGAGCTAAGCTCTGTGGAGGAGCTTGAGGATTCCCAAACACTTTATATAGATTGTTATTAATAACCAACTATTATATATTATTACTATATATCAGCATAAAGTTTTAGGCACATTTACATACCTTATGATCCTTATAAACTTTATTGTTGCTAATAAGGAAGCTGAAGTTCGAGATTGAATGACTTTCCCAAGGACACCCAGCTAGTGAGTGCTGAGCCAGAATTCAAATCCAGGTCAGTCCGACCTCCCAAAGCCACTGCTTTAGTCTGTATTACACGATGACTTCACAAGTTATTGTTTCCTTTCATCATCTCCATGTTCAAATATGTAGCTACAATAATATGCTTTTGGTGCCTAAAGTTTCTTTTGCCTTATATTCAGAAATCTGTATAAAGCGATAAAATGCAGCCAGCTCATGGGTGGCACAGATCAACCATTTCCCAAACCCGTGGAAGCTGCGTAGAACATAAGAAATGCTACTTTAAGAATGGATGCACTTTTCCAATTTGCTGAAACATGTTGTTCTTAATGAGCCTGATGTATTTTGAGAGGCTTAGTGATTTGATCCTAGGGCTAAGTGGGAAGTGCTTTAAAAGTCTCTCTGTCTGGGAATTGTCTTTTCATAGATTTTTGCATGGCTGTTTTCTTATCAAGGTCTCAGCTCAAATGTCACTTCTCAGAGAGGTTTTTCTTGGTTGCTGTACCCTGTTTCTCTCCACTAGAATGTAAGCCCTACGAGGGCAGAGACACAGCTACCATGTACCTGGCACATGCTAGTCCTGCAATAATATGTGTTGAATGAATGAATATGTGTTAACTATTACTATTACTGTTATTAAAGTAGAGAAATATTGGCCAGGTGTGGTGGTTCATGCCTGTAATCCTAGTACTCTGGGAGGCCAAGGCGGATGGATTGCCTGAGCTCACTTGAGAACAGGCTAAGCCAGAGTAAGACCTCATCTCCAAAAATAGCTGGGCATTGTGGCAGACACCTGTAGGCCCAGCTGGGAGATTGGAAGGCGGAGACAAGAGAATCACTTGACCCCAAACGTTTGAGGTTGCTGTGAGATGTGATGCCAAGGAACTCTACCCAAGGCAACAAAGTGAGACTGTTTTGAATAAAAAAAAAAAAAAAAGTAGAGAAAACTTGAATCCCATTGACAATTGCACAGTCAGTGGGCTGACAGTAGGATCTATTTCATTTTGTTGAAGGCTATCCCTGCACTGGCCTAACTCTCAGGGGGCCGCCTTCAGGCCAGGATCATGAACCTGCATCATGCACATGATCCTTCTCAACCTGTTAAATGGCTCTTCTCTAATCATCATAAATGACTTCCATGATCCCTTCAGCATCACTTTGCTTGTGAACTAGCCTAGAAGGGAGACGTTTGGTTGTTTTTTTTTTTTTGATGAATATAAATGCCAGTTGGTGAAGCATTTGAGAATAAACAGTCAGATGAAAATCTGGAGTTCAGGGGCCAGGGCACAAGAACCAGAAAATATGGTAAGTCCGACTTAGCACAGGATCTACATTTCCAGGAGACTCTACCAGTCAGGGCCAGGCAATATGATGCATCACAGAGCCAGGCAGATGGTTAAAATATAGGGCAGATATGGGGTTCAGGAATCTGGTCCTGCTAGGAGGGCAGGGTCAGAACTTGGTGATGTCCATTAGACATCAGAAGTCAGGGCAGGCAGGAGGCCAGCAGTGGCACAAGCAGCTAGCACAGCAGCTGGGTCACAGAAGGCAGAGCAGATGTGGTGCAGAATAAAATAAAGCAGCTGCAATAAGTAGGAGTGACAGTCTCAGGAACCAGATCTCTTGGAAGCTGAATACCTCAAACATTCAGTAAGTGTTTGTTGATTGGTTGACAGACGAGAAGCCCACAAAACCAGGGCAAGTATATCATTAATATGTTGGTAGCGCCTTACTGAGTTGGTTACTTCTGCTGAATGAATGACGTTACACTCTTTCAGCTCCACCTCTGCAACAACTAAAATTGAAATGGTTTACATTTTAGTATAGAGTTAAATGCTAGTTTTTGCATCGACTGATACAGAGATTCCCTAACGGTGAAAGTCTAGGCATTTAAAACCTGCCCTCAACTGTGATCCCTTTTGGGATCAACTATGTGTGTGGGTCATTATGGAAGTTTTGAGATAACACAACGATCAAGAAACACAAAATCCGTGCAGATGAAAACAAAGGAAGCCCTCCCAGCTACCCCAATGAGCCAAGCATGTGGAAACTTGCCTGGATGAATCAAAAAGGACACTGTGTTTCTTGGAAGTAAAATAATGGATCATAACACAATCTGTCTCAAACCATGCATAGTCACCCACGTATTCGAGCCAGGGAGACCCTATGGATAAAATTGTATAAGAAGGGAAGAGCATGGGGGTAGGGCCAGGAAAGATCATTCCTCAAATGGGTGGTTGGTAGTGAGAATGCCCTGAACATGGTACACAAAATGTCATAATATGGTCTGGTTACAAGGTGAAGCTGGTTTGTTGAAAGGCATGCCCAGGTGAAATAGGGGTGCGTGTGAGGTAGATAAGAATATTCTGGTAAGACCTCTGTAGGAAGCTCCGTAGCTTCTAGAGCCAATTGAATTCATAGGGACAGAGCCACAGCTCCAGGTGGTAGGTGTTACTTGGTGACCAGGTCTATAATAAAGTCATGGAAAGCTTGTTGACCAAACCCTAGAATCCTAATAATAAAGGAATATCTTTTTTTTTTTTTAATCTCTTTTTGTTTATACCCCTTGGTTCCTGAAAACTCCCACAGCCTTGCCTGCTGTCTACTCCCTGGCACTGTAGTGTGTTGAATGTCTGTGAAGGAATATCTTTTTAATTTTAAAGGGGATGGCTTTAGAAAAATATCAACCAGTCCATTTGTATTTAGCAGAGAATAAACAAACATATGGAATTTGCTATCTTGAGAAAGGGCACAGACTGAAGATACAAAGATTCAAGAAGACTTGGTATTAAATGTGTGGAAGACAAATCCATACAAGGGGGTTAAGAGGGAAAGCGGACATGTTGGGAGCCATCCACACATAGATCACAAAGCTAAGAGGAGTACAGTAGAATAGAGATGGAGCTGTGGTCCTCTCACATTTGTTGAAGATCTCATCTTTGAGATGAGAAATTAATCTGTCAGAAGGTAGAGTATGGAGAGGATTTATTCGTCTAGACCTAATTCAGACTAGCAAAGAAAAACTGGAAGGTAAACTGGAAGAGAAAGGATCCTGGGGAGGAAGCAGTGACATCATCCAGTATTTCATAAGTCGGGTTTTGATAGCCCAAATGGAGGCCCCGATTGGCCCTGTGGCATCATTCTCACCCGTTCTGCACTTTCCTGGACCTGCTATTTCATATGCCTTTGACAAGCTTCTAGCTCTGGATGGAATGTCCTTGTCCTCAACCTCTAGCCTCTAATTTTGTTTTGTTTTCCTTTCTGTTTAACTCTTATTTGACATTAGAGGTTCAGCTGACACTCCACCTTTTCTAGAAACCTGCCCTAATTCTTTTCCTACAATATTAGATTAGATTAGGTGCTCCTTTTTATGTGCTCTGAAAGCACCCCATCTTTGTTCTACAAAGGTGCATATCACAGTGAGGAAGCAATAGAGGGGAGTGGCTAAGAGGAAACTTTAGACCCCTCCTCCCCCACTTATTAAATGTATAGCTGTGGGAAAGTTATATGGCCTCTTATTTTTTTAACTTTTTTTTTTTTTTTTTTTTTTTTGGAGACAGAGTCTCACTCTATTGTGCTGGGTAGAGTGCTATGGCATCATAGCTCACAGCAACGTCAAACTTTTGGGCTCAAGCAATCCTCTTGCCTCAGCCTCCCAAGTAGCTGGGACTACAGGTGCCCACCACAACTCCTGGCTAGTTTTTCTATTTTTAGTAGAGATGGGGTCTTACTCTTGCTCAGGATGGTCTCAAGCTCCTGAGCTCAATCAGTCCACCCTCCTTGGCCTCTCAGAGTGCTGGGATTATAGGTGTGAGCCACCATGCCTGGCTTACACAGTCTTTTTATTTTATTTTATTTTATTTATTTATATATTTATTTAAATACAGAGTCTCACTATGTCTCGGTAGAGTGCTATGACGTTACAGCTCACAGCAACCTCAAACCCTTGGGTTTAAGCGATTCTCTTGCCTCAGCCTCCCAAGTAGTTGGGACTATAGGCACCTGTCTGTTTTTTGGTTGTAGTTGTCATTGTTTGGCAGGCCTGGGCTGGGTTTGAACCCGCCAGCTCCAGTGTATGTGTCTGGCACCCTGGCTGCTGGGCTACAGGCACCACACCTACACAGTCTTTTTAAACTTCAAGTTTCCTCATTTAAAAAATGGTTATTAGTTGAAAAAATATGAATTGCCAACATTTACTGTGTTCTTACCAAACATTGTGCTAAGTGCTTCACATATGCAGTTGTCCCTTGGTAACCATGAGGTTTGGTTGCAGGATTCCTGCCCATACCAAAATCCATGGATGCTCAAATCTCTTATATAAAATGGTGCAGTATTTGCATATAATCTATGCATATCCTCCCATATACTGGCATTCCCCAGGTTATGGATGAGCTATGTTCCTGAGAACATTTTTAGATCAGATCTGTATGTAACTCAGATCCCTGAATAACAGCACATAGAGAGTAACAACAATAATAATAACAATACTTTAATGGCTCATATATGGTAATAATACAGTGTAATGCTATAATAATAATAACAATACCCCTATGTTGTAATAAGTTACAGAGCTATTTTTCTTTTTTTGAGGCAGAGTCTCACTCTGTTGCCCTGGGTAGAGTGCTGTGGTGTCACAGCTCACAGCAACCTCAAAAACCTGGACTCAACCAATCCTCTTGCCTCAGCCTCCCAAGTCGTTGGGACTATAGGCACTGGCCACAACATCTGGCTAGTTTTTTTTATTTTTAGTAGAGATGGGGTTTTGCTCTTACTCAGGCTGGTCTCGAACTCATAACTCAATAGATCCTCCCACCTCGGCCTCCTAGACTACTAGGATTACAGGTGTGAGCCACTGCACCTGGCCAATACAGAAGCTATTGTCCTCTTCGTTTAATTCAAACAAACAGAACATAAAAACAAATTTATATAAAAAGTTTAGGTAGAAGATAGGAGAAATTTCCAAAAAGAAAATTTAAGGTTAACATTCACCTCATGCCGCACCAGTGCTAGGCTAATGGACTGTTATACTTACTTTGAGCTTCTAAACAAATCAATAATAACCTTTCCATCTCAGTACCTAATCCACGATGCTGTTGAGTAATAATTGATGCTTCATTGGAGCACTGCCTTGCATATGTTCCATCATTGTCACTCTTTTTTTTTTTTTTTTTTTTGTTAGAGACAGAGTCTCACTTTATCACCCTCGGTAGAGTGCCGTGGCATCACACAGCTCACAGCAACCTCCAGCCTCTGGGCTTAGGCGATTCTCTTGCCTCAGCCTCCCGAGTAGCTGGGACTACAGGCGCCCGCCACAATGCCTGGCTATTTTTCTGTTTTGCAGTTTGGCTAAGGCTGGGCTTGAACCTGCCACCTTCAGTATATGGGGCTGGCGCCCTACTGGATGAGCCACAGGTGCCGCCCTCATTCTCAGTCTTTGCTTTATAATTGTTCTGACAGTTGAGTGACTGAAGCCTAATGCTTTCCTGGTGAATGATGGCATCTGGCCTTCCTCTGAGTGCTTAATTATTTCTACTTTTGTTTCCATTGTGATCACCTTTCTTTTCACTGCAGGCTCATCAGGACTTGTAGTGGACTTTGCTTTGGAGGCATGGTCACAAGGGTAAACACAGGTTCACAAAATCAAGTAAAAAAGTTGAGATGAAAGTGTAAGCGACCATATAATCAATGAGACTAGCGTAAAGATGCTGCACCAAGGAACTGCTTATGCCACATGGGTTTGTTGACATGCACAGGAGAAACCAGTTCCTAAATTATTAATTTAATTATTTTATTGTAATTATTCTTATGGGGAGCCCGTTCATAAGCACGGAAATCCATAACTTGTGTCATTGGTAATCCTGGGAGTGCCTGTGTTTTAAATCATCTCTAGATTACTTATAATAAATAATGCAATGTAAATGGTATGTAAATAGTTGTTATTCTGTATTGTTTAGTGAAATGACTGGGAAAAAAGTCCATACATACTCAGTACAGACTATATTTAATTTAATTTAATTTAATTTAATTAATTTATTTTTTTTATCCTGGGTAGAGTGCAGTGCCATCATAGCTCACAGCAACCTCAAACTCCTGGTTTCAAGCAATCCTTCTTGCCTCAGCCTCCTGAGTAGGTGGGGACTTATAGGCACCTGCCCAAATGCCCAGCTAGTTTTTCTATTTTTAATAGAGATGGGGGTCTCATTCTTGCATG
>CAUYRH010039604.1:0-31053 GCA_963574655.1 Perodicticus potto
ATTCTTTTTCTTTCTTTTTTTTTTATTTTGCTTTTAATTTCAGCTGGCTTTTACTTTTCTTAGTTTCCTTGTTTTTGTTTTTGTTTTTTTTCCATTGTCCTTCCTTGTAGTGATTCTCGTGCCGGTTGCCTCCCAAATAGCTGGGATTACAGGTGCCCGCCACAACGCCCGGCCGTCTCCTTCCCTGGTGGTAGAGACGGGGGTCTTTTACTCTGGCTCACTCATGCTTATGCTGGTCTCGAACTCTGTGAGCACTGGAAATCCACCCGCCTCGGCCTCCCACAGTGCTGGGATTACAGGCGTGAGCCACCACGCACGGCCGAGCTATTCTTTTTCTTTTCTTTTTTTTTTCAGAGTCTCACTATGTCACCCTCTGTACAATGCCATGGCATCACAGCTCACAGCAACCTCAAACTCTTGGGCTTAAGCAATTCTCCTGCCTCAGCCTCCCAAATAGCTGGGATTACAGGCGCCCACCACAACGCCTGGCTATTTTTTGGTTATATAGTTGTCACTGTTGTTTAGCAGGCCCAGGCTGGGTTTGAACCTGCCAGCTCTGGTGTATGTGGCTGGCGCCCTAGCCGCTGAGCTACAGGCGCCGGGCCCTGAGAGCTCTTTCTGACAGTGACAGCTTTCTAACCCCCTCAGGCCTGAGTGTCCTTAGGAGCTAACGGTGGTCCCATACAGTCTGGTCTCTGCCTGCTTTAGAAGTATTCCTGCCTCACAGCCCGCTACCCCGGGCCTCTTTTGGCTCCTTGAGCTTGTCCCAGACTTCAAGCTTTGGCACTTGTTGTTCCCTCCACCTGGAAAAGCTTATCCTCAGGTTTTCTCTTACCTGGCTCCAGCTGCTGCCTTTGGTCTCCATTCAAATACCCCCCATCTCAAAGGGGTCCCTATCTGATCTGCAGTAGCCACAGCGCCCTGCCCTGCACACCCTCAGCACCCGCCCCTCCATGTTATCCCCACCACAGGGGTGGGCAAACCTTTCTTTTAAAGAAAGGACCAGATGATACCAATTTTGGATCTCACAGGCTATACAATCCCCGTGACAACTAGTCAGCTTTGCTTCTGCAGCACGAAAGCAGTGGCGGACTGTGTGTAAATGAGTGAGCGAGTCTGTTTCTCAATGACACTATTTTAATAGATGTCAACATTTGAGTTTCAGATAATTTTCACATGTCATAATGTTCTTTTAATTTTTTCAACCATTTAAAAATGCAAAACCCAGGCGGTGCCTGTGGCTCAGTGGGTAGGGCGCTGGCCCCATATACTGAGGGTGGCAGGTTTGAACCCAGCCCCGGCCAAACTGTAACAAAAAGTAGCCGGGCCTTGTTGGGGGCACCTGTAGTCCCAGCTACTTGGGAGCCTGAGGCAGGAGAATCGCCTAAGCCAAGGAGTTGGAGGTTGCTGTGAGCTGTGACGCCACAGCACTCTACCGCAGTGACACAGTGAGACTCTGTCTCAAAAAAGAAAACAAAAAAAAAAATTACTGTTACTTAAAACAATATTTAAAAAAAAAAAAAAAAAAAGCAAAACCCAGGCTCAGTGCCCATAGCACAGTGATTACAGTGCCAGCCACATACACCAAGGCTGGCGGGTTCAAATCCAGCCTGGGCCAGCTAAAACAACAATGACAACTGCAAAAAAAATAGCTGGGCATTGTGGCGGGCATCTATAGTCCCAGCTACTGGGAGTCTGAGGCAAGAAAATAGTTTAAGCCCGGGAGTTTAAAGTTGCTGCGAGCTGTGATGCCACAGCACTTTAGTGAGGCTGACATAGTGAAACTCTGTCTCAAAAAAAAAAGCAAAAAAAGAGGTCTAGATCACACTGACAGATCACAGTTGACTGACCCCTACCCTGTCACTTAACTTTATTCTCAGATCTCACATTTCTCACCCCCCAAAGATGAGCTGACGTGTAAGGCTCATCAGCCTTATTCTCTGCTATGGTTCCGCCTAACACTGTGCTTGGCATGTAGCAGGCACCTAATTTTTTATGGATGGATGTATGAATGGTCGGGGGAGGGAATGTAGAGAAAGGGGGATAACACGCTACATGCACTAAAATTACGAAAATCAAGAGAATAAAAACACTACAAACATGGGCATACTAAGAACCTTACTACCAAACACATTTCTGTAAAAACAGAAGATTCTAGAAATCTAAACCACACCAGGGAGGAAAAGAGGAAAGCAGTGTATTTAACAAGCTATACTACCACCTAGTGGAGAGACTTATTAACATCACATATAGACTCGATTGTTCTAAAACATTTATCTCAGCAGTTAACAAGATTTCCCATCTGCTCAGCAGTGCAGATTATCCCCATACTTATTATTCACTGATTCTACACAATCATGAGAACACCACCTAAAACCACATACCTGGCCATTCCAAAATCAGATACTTTCACAACTCCTGCGTCATTTACTAGACAATTTCTGGCAGCCTGGAAAACATTAGGGCAGCAATTAGTTTAAAAGCTCCATGATATAAGTGTAAAAATATAAGTTGTTTATATTAAATATAGCATAACGCCACCAACATTTGCAAAGGGTGGGAATGTTTCCTTATAAGTTGTTTTTACCACTATGCAAGTGTCTTGGTCATTATATTTGAAAGAATGGGTATAAAGGTCAGAAAATCATCTTTCCAATGAGGCATTAATACAATCTCTACCAACTGTCAGACCTAAACAAAGACTAACATAAGGGTCAACCCACTTTTCTCCCTGCCAAGCTGTTCGTAGTAAACTATGTAATTTTCTTTTCTTTTCTTTTTTTTTTTTTTGAGACAGAGTGTCAGTTGCCCTTGGTAGAGTGCTGTGGCATCACAGCTCACAGCAACCTCATATTCTTGCTCCCTCCACCTGGAAAAGCTTATCCTCAGGTTTTCTCTTACCTGGCTCCAGCTGCTGCCTTTGGTCTTCATTCAAATACCCCCCATCTCAAAGGGATTCTTAAGCAATTCTCTTGCCTGAGCCTCCAAAGTAGCTGGGACTATAGGCACCCACAACAACACCTGGCTATATTTTGTTGTAGTTGTCATTGTTGTTTTAGGTGGCCCGGGCTGGGTTCAAACCCACCAGCCCATGTGTATGTGGCCAGAGCCCTAGCCCCTGAGCTATAAGTGCTGAGCCTCTAATTCTCTTATTGATAATAACAGCTTTTGAGGTCCTTAATCCAGGTGCTCACCTAAGCACAATAACACAATAATCAAGTGATGGGTGACCAATCCCTCATCCAATGGCCCTGCTCAGGGATTGGCCATCTCCATCCCAAACAGTCAAAGAACAACTGTGTCTAGTAGCTGATAATATGATATACCAAATTGGTCCAATGCAATTGTGAATTATTTGATTTAGATTTTCTTGCCTACTATCTGTCTTTCTGTGCCTCTGAGAGGTCTAAACACTCACTACGCCTCCACTTCCAGGGGAAGAGTAGGACTTAGAGCAGGGCTCCTCCTGTTTCTTCTGGTTCTGTTAAACATTCCTCCAGGTCGAGGAAGATTTATAGCAGATAACGCCCGACCTTTTACAAGGCCTCCAGCAGATCACCTTTGGCTTTTTACACCACACTGCAAGTCACTGAGTTATGACTGTCACCCTACCACCTCCTGAGCTGCACATATATCACAGCCTGAAGAACTCCCTTGCCCTAACACAAAGGTGACACCATTTTCGGTTGCAGGCCATCTGTGTGCAGATGTTTTTAATAAATCTTTGCTATTAACTATACTCAACTTGGTTCTTTGGGGCACCTTCCACTCCTAACACCCACTCTTCAGGATTACAGGGTTGGCAGGAAGACATGGTATTTCTCAGAAGGAAGATACGATGTTTTTAACACCATAACCCATGGGCCAAGATGTGCTTTTCTTCCTGACCGTTCAGAATTTTATTTTCTTTATGTGGCGATTCCATTTATGTGAAGTTCTTTCTTGTCGAAGGCATTTGGAGGGTCTCTCTAAAGTGAGTGCTAAGGCCTGTTCCCTGAACTGCCTTCATCTTCCTGTGAAGACCCCCCACAAGGCCTGCACTTGACAGTCAACAGGATTCTTCATCCAGGAGACAGTAGCATTGGGATGCTCCCTTGAGACGTGACGCAAACCTGTTGTAGTGATACCAATATCATAGGCACAGAGTGTACAAAATGGCTTTCACCAAGATATCGTCTGCACAGGTGGGTGTAGTTTGCCACCCTCACGTCCACATTCAATTGTTATCAGTTTTGTAAGTACAAAAGGAGGAAGGTGCTTAGTTCACGAGTTTCAATATGACAGAGATGTTCCGTGTTATCACCTACATAGTAACAATAACTAATGGTATATATAGCATGTCTATTTTACAAAGCCTTTTCCCCCAGTCATATAGTGTGTTCATTAAAACAGTCTCATGAGCAAACAATGTTATAACCCCCATTTACACATGTGGAAACAGAATCTAAGAGAGATAAGTAACTATCCAAAAATACATGCAAGAAACCAAGTCTTCACCTCTAAATCTTCAACTCTCTATCACACTTTAAATCTGAAGCCAGCAGAGCACAGCCGTTAAGTTTGGACTCTAGAGCCAAGCTCCTCAGGTTCAAATCCTGGCTCTATGATATATCTGACCATTGGTAAGTTATTTTATCCTACTTGTGCCTCGGTTTCCTCATCTGTCTAAAGGAAATCATAATACTACCTACTTCTTAGAATTGTTATGATGATAAAGTGAGTCTATTTTTGTAAAATACCTACTAGAACGAGGCCTGTTGTAAGGTAATTATTAACTTTAAAAATGCTTTGCTGATACTGTAGAAGAAATGTGCCCATGCTTTATCACAAGAAAGCTGAATCTAAAATACAGAGCAAAGTCCCAAATGAGAATTGTATTCTTCTTGGTGAAAGAATCATCTTCATGGTTTGCAGGGAGTTACAGTGCTACTGACATGCTAAAAATAGATATATAAAGAATAGATGGAGGAGAAAAACAGAAGGAAAAGGCAGATGGAAGAGAAAGGAAGAAAGTGTAAGAGAAGTAAAATTAGAAGTGTCTTCATCCCCATCAGTAACAGATCTCCTTTTCTCCTATTTCTCAGAAGTTGACACAATTGTGTGTGATGGCTCTACCTGCAATCCAGTATTTTGGGATTATGGGGGGTTGGTTGCATGAGCTCGGGAGTCTGACACCAGTCTGAGCAACAGCAACACCCCATCTCTTTTAAAAATAGAAAATTTAGCCCAGCACAGTGATGCACATCTACTTGGGAGACTGAGGCTGGAGGATCACATGAGCCCAGGAATTTGAGGTTGCAGTGAGCTATGACAATGGCACTGCAATCTAAGACTCCAATAAAAAACATACGCTTTAACTGATACTCTGTCTCCAAAGAAAAAAAAGTATATGCTTCTATGTTTTCCCAGTTATATAGAGATCAGAAAAATGAGCCAAAGGATTTCTTAACAGTTTCTGTTTGGAATTTGTGAGGTGGAAAAGAGTTTGGAATTTAGTCAGAAAGTCAAGGCCAACCCTAACTTCCCTGTTTATCACAGTAAGCAAGCAGTTTCATTTCACTGAAGTTAATTTTCTTATCTATGAATCAGTGATGGTAATAAAATCTGTTAGGAGTAGCCAGCTCATGCGATTCTTAGCAGATCACATAGTTAACACCTGGAAACTTGTTTGAAGATATTAAAACGTACATTATTAGATTTAATAAAGACCTTTGCTTTAAAGTTATGGGGTGGGTTAAATTTGCCAAGTTTAAAAGTAATGGTGAAATATTCCTAAGAACAAAAACAGGGGCATTAATACATCATTGCTCATTTGCTGACCCAGCATTACAAAGGAATTTGGACAAGGAAGTGGAATACAGGTTCCGTAGGTTACCAGATCTCTGTGGATGAAGCTGTTTCTCTCCAGGTACTCCATCCCCTCACACACGTCCTGACACATGCTCAGCAGCGCATCTCTACTGAGATGCCCTTGCCTCTGACGGAGGAAATTCAGAAGGCAGCCCCTCTCCATGAACTCGGTGACAATGTAGATTGGTTTCTGCTGGGTGCACACGCCATAAAGCTGAACTAACTTCGGGTGCGTCAGCTTCCTGCCAAGGGAGACGGACGTGCTTATGTTATTACAGAAAGAGAAACGGCCAGGGTTTGGGCGAGGGGCCACTTCTGAATACAAAAAGGTGAACCAGAGACCAGAAGGCAACTTACATCATCACTTTAGCTTCTTCTATAAAGTCCTCCTCGCACATGGCGCCTTCCCTGATGGCTTTGATGGCGACTTTGTACTGGGCTCGCCACTTGCCCAGCCTCACCACTCCAAACAGTCCGCTTCCCAATTCCCTCATAAAGGTCAGCTCAGAAGGGTTAATCTCCCATTTCTCTGTAAAAGAGAAAAGGAGAACAGCATGTATCAGTGGGGGACCAAAGAAACTGTATATAACCAAGATCAACCTCAAAGTCACAGGATAAAACTGTGATAATTACAGGCAAAACACAGGATAGACTAGCAGCCTGCAAAAGGAGGCTCTCCACCCTCTGGGGAGAGGTCACAATACAAGCAAAGTGCCCAGAGGAAGAAAAAAGGATGCTGCAAGATGGGAGAATGAGCATAAAGCTTGACAGATAAATGTACTTTTAAAAGCAAACACTTCTTCCTTTACCGCTCTGCCCCCTCGGTTTTCCTTTTCAACTCCATCAAGTTGGAAATAATTTAACCTGCTCTTTAAGAGCTTTTGCCAGAAGCCACAAAGACAACCAAGCTGGAAATCTTCCCTATGAATCTCCTCCTTAGGCACATTCCTGCAAGTAACCAGCAAGGCTGGTGAGCACCAGGAAGGGCTTTGATTTAGTTTAGATGTAACACATAATCCTTATTTTTCACTGACAGGAAGTGTTCTACAGAATTATGATGAAAAGAGAAAACTAGGATTGCCATCGCTATAAATATCATCCTCCAAAAACCCGTACTATAAACTCAGCAGAAACAGTTCCACTGTGCAGAATTCTACACATCCAAGTTTGTCTTGTGACGATGAATTCTTTTCAAGGAAAATTAGTTAAACCAACCACAAGCTGAGAGTTACCGTAGCTGAATCCTGCAGTGGTGGGGGCGTTCTTCCCCTTCGTACTGACTGGGTACCGCAGCCTCGTGACAAGTCCTGGTAACCAAAGAAAGCATTGAGGTCAAATTCATTCAGAACTGTTCTGCATGGTCAATTGTACACTGGAAACTCATGTGTAGGATTCATTCATTTATCCGTCTACGGCTCACCCTCTGTGTATACACACAACATTGTCTTCAGCTTCCATTCATTCAACCAAACACTGTCTGTTAAATACTACAGCATTTGTCAGTCACCATGCTAGCTTTCTCTTTTCTCAAACATTATAAAGGATGCTAAACGGTTTCTAACCTTTTGAGTATGAGAGCCGAACTATGAAAAGGGATTATATTTGTTGGCTAACAAATCAAAGTGATCCACCTGACATAACTCAATATTTGCAATCTTAGCATAAACATCAATGTCTAAGATATCAACTACTAGAAATCAAGGAGGTAATAAGTTAAATCCTTAAATAAAAGCTGTTTACAGCACTAAATAAGTAACAGAGTTGCCTCTTTTATAATCACCCATGGCACTCTGTATCTCCTGTATCATGTAATATCTCATAATAATTTAAGATTATTATGTACTTCCCTGTCTCCTCCCAACTGGTAAGAGCTGGGAGAATCAGGATCAATGACTATATCCGACTCAACTGCAGTCTCCCCCAACCTGGCTCAGTTCCTAGCATGCAGTGGCACTTAATGCATGTTTGTTCAATGACTTGCGATAACAGTGAAGACTGAAATGTTTATAAGAACACAGAAGAAAAAAATACACAAAACGTAAATGCCAAAAAAGAAAATAACAAAATAGGGGATGTGAAAAAGTTCTTTGGGAGTAAACCAATAGGAAATCAGTTCCTCAAAGTTAAACACAGAGTTACCATACGACCCAGCATATCTACAACTACATATACACCCAAGAAGTAAAAATATATTTCCATGCAAAAATGTTTATACAACTCTTCAAGGCAGGATTATCCATAAGAGTCAAAATGTGGAAACAACCCAAATCAATTGATGAACAATCATCAAAATGAGTGAACAAAATCTACACAATGGATTATTTTCTATCAATAAAAAGTAACGAATACTTTATCCAGAAAACTGCCTGAATTTAGAAATTCCATCTTCCCAAGACTTATTTCCTGGGACATAGTAGACTTAAGCAAAGTATTTGGGAAGTCTGTCACAGCAAAAATGATTATTTGGGATTTGCACTGTCTAGAACCCCTGGTTCAGCAATTAATTTCCTTAACATCATTATATCTATATTTGTACAAAGCCAGGCTGTACCATGGTTTCTGTAGGCAGATGAAACATGACTTTCTAACACAATAGGTAGATGCTAAGATAATTCCCTAACCTTAGAGGTAGAGGGGCTGATGTCCATTTAGCACTATTATATGGAAGTTGGAATTCTTATTTTACTTAGGAGTAAATACAGACTCGGATGCTGGCCTGAGAACCTAACCATTCCACAACACTGTGCCAGGCTCTTGGCGACTCGATAATAGTAGAAGTTACTGTGTAATTAATATGTCAAATCCTGTGCAATTTGTTATATTATCTGATTATTTCAATAAACTTGTGATATAGGCTAAAAAGGGGGGGAAGTGGAATGCTTATGCATGCTACATCATGGATGAATGTCAGAAACAAACACGCAGTGTTTGAGAAGCTTGTCACGAGAGACCAGAGTCTGTGATTCCATCGATGTGAAATGTCCAGAACAGGTGAATCTATAGAAACAGGAAGTCGGTTAATGGAAGCCAGCCCCTGAGGCTGGGCTGGTGAAGGGGAACAGGAGGTGACAGCTACCGAGTATAAGATTGTGAATTCACAAACTCTGATGAGTTTTTCAGATCATGTTAAGAGCAGTATTGGAGGGCGGCGCCTGTGGCTCAGGGAGTAGGGCACCGGCCCCATATACCGAAGGTGGCGGGTTCAAACCCGGCCTCAGTCGAACTGCAAAACAGAAAAATAGCCAGGCATTGTGGCGGGCGCCTGTAGTCCTAGCTACTCCGGAGGCTGAGGCAAGAGAATCGCCTAAGTCCAGAAGATGGAGGTTGCTGTGAGCTGTGTGACACCGCGGCACTCTACCGAGGGCGATAAAGTGAGACTCTGTCTCTACAAAAAAAATAAAATAAAAGAGCAGTATTGGAATGATGGCAATGTTCTTAAAATTAGATTATGGTGACAGTTGGCAGAATGCTGTAAATACACTAGAAACCACTGAATAGTATTCTTAAAATGGGTAAACTTCATGGTTTGTAAATTGTACCTCAATACTGCTCTTCACATGATCTGAAAAACTTATCAGAGTCACAAAATAACAAGCTTTGCAAAGGGTGCCTTGGATAAAATTCCAAAAGTTACTCTTCCTTAAATTGGGTTAGGCATTTACCCATCCCTGCCCAGGAGCATCTTTAAAGTCAAAGGCTTAAAATCTCTCTATATAATCCTCTAAAACTTTAATTAGCATAGATTGTGAATTCTTGTCTTGTGTGTGTGTGTGTGTGTGTGTTTGGTGGTAAGTCTACCAGAGATTCAAGAAGATGGTGACCTTGAGGGGCACAACTACTGGAGTCGTTGGTAGCCCACAGCACAGGTTCACCTGGCAGCTTCTGTGATTACTAACTACTCTGAAATAGACTTACCTTGGATTGTAGTCAAGTACCAAGGATATAAACTACAGAAATGTGAAGTCACCACATAGTACTAGAATAATTCATGTCCTAAGGTCAATACACAGCTTTTTATACAACTTGATATCATTCTATGTTTCTTTGTATATATCACTTCCTAATATGCAATAATTCTAAATCAATAACATTCTATAATTAACCAACTATAAAATAAAGCTGCTCAGGGAGGAATTCATCACAATGATTTGAGACAGGTTCAGCAGCTCACTTACCTGCTGCGTTGTGCTTGTGATACTCAATAAGCTCAGGAATTGACCCAAAAGCATGTTTTTCTGCTAGGTAGTACTTCTTTGGAGATGTTGTTGTTTCCTTTATGTGATAATGCCTGAAACCTGATGAACCTTCTCTAAAACAAAAATCAAAATGTGTTAGAACCAACCGGAAATAACGTTAACTTCACTCCTTACAGACTTCTCTAGGGTGAATGGGGTCCTTGGCTCCCTCCACTCCTGGCACAAATGTTATTTTCCCCCATGTTCTTCTGAGATTCACCTTTCACATTAATAGGTGGAAGTTATTTAAGCGGTCATTCATAACACACTTGAAATTTTGAAAAAGAACATGTGTTGACTTCACTGGACAACAGTTCCAAGTCTTACATAACCAATAGCTGCTTTTTGTCCCTGCTGTGGGCATAAACTTGCACATGTCTAGAGCTCTGGTCCCCAACCCCCAGGCCATAGATGAGGCTGGTCCCAGATAGGTCACAGAGCAGGAGGTGGGGCAAGTGAGTGGCTTCACCTGTCTTCACACCTGCTCCCCAAGTGCACGTCACACTGCGCCTGCCCCCTGTCACAGCAACAGTGGCATTCGATTCTCAGGAGCACGAATGCTCCTTGTGAGAATCTAATGCCCCCCCATCCATGGATAATTTGTCTTCCATGAAACTGGTCCCTTGTGCCCAAAGGTTGGGACCGCTGGTCTAGAGCACTTACATCTCTGGAAGTGAATATATCAGCCATGTAAACATACACACTTGACATTAGATGTCTAGACACAGGCCTTCCCAGTCCTCTCTTGCTAAAAATACTTTCCAGATGATGCCTGTTGCATGACCCTGACATGCCCTCGCCTCTGCTTTTGCCTCTCAGGCATCTCTCTTCTCCCCTCACGATGCCTCCTGTCCTACAATCCGCCACCGCACACTTTTCAGTGCCTCGAACTCACACATCCTCGCTCACGTCTGGCCAAGCAGTTTCCTGGGTCAGACACACTCTTTCCTGCCGCACCTCTCAGGTCTCAGCTTGGACGTCACTGGGGACACTCAGGATGAAGTCAAGATGTGTCTGGGCTGTGGGCCACCCGTCCAGCACCCCCAACCTCTGCCCTTCACACGTGCACACACGTGCACACACACATATTAGCCTCGTATACTCTCATCACTGCCTGTTCGTTTGTCTGTAGCCCCCACTAAGCCATTGGAGGGAAGAATTTGTGCCCACTCTATTCACATTGGTATCCTTAGTGATCAGCAGAGTACACAGTAAGTATTTGTCAAACATTACGAAAGTTACCAGAGCCATTCTCAACACATGCACATTCATACACATATATATGGAAAACTGTAGGGAAAATAAAAACATAAATACAAAAAGTAGTATAGACGTTAGAAATCCAGTTCCGGTTTTCTTTTTTAATGCTGAATATGCAGCACGGGTGTTTGGAAGCTAGGAACCCAGATAAACTATATAGAAAGTTCATACAAAAACTTCATTCATTTATTTATTTTTTTAAGACAGCAACAGAACAGGATTACTCACCCTCCAAATTTTGTGTAAAGGGAGACCGTGTACAAGCCTGGCTGACTGGAGTCCCTTACCATAAAACCACCTTCTTTATCCTAAAATCCAATTTAAGAAAAAAAAAATGTTTACTGCAATTGTTAAAGCAATGCCATGGAGAAGATTCAAGAACTCAGTTTTGATAATTTATTAGTGTTTCTCAGAAAAACTGCTTTGGGGAAGAGAAACTTACCAATGGGCTCTTTGGTTTCTCCCACCCATATGACTTTCCACTTCAAATTACGGGGCTATGAGACTAGTTAGAGAAAGCACACTTGATTCTCCACATCACAAATCCTCACATACCAACACAAGATACTCATCCTGAAAATCTCTCATTGTTCTCCCAGAACAAATGCACAAGATTTTACAACTCCTTTAAGTCCTAGACATGTAGGAAAACAGTTCTTAAAGAATATATTTCTTAATGATTGGGTTTTATTTCATACACTTCTCTTATTGGCTATAAGCTTTGATCTCTGATTCAGCTATCATTATTAATACACCTAGCATTTTTCCTGTCAATATATAAGTGCTCTTCATAAGAATGAATTTAAAAACTCTTAATTGTCCTAAAAGACAATGCTAAATATCATTATTTACAGAGAGAGAGATGGTAACACAAATAACTTAAGCTGAGAAAATGAAAAGTTGTGGCTCATCAAGTAGGGCGCTAGCCCCATATACCGAGGGTGGCGGATTCGAACCTGGCCCCGGCCAGACTGCAACAAAAATAGCCAGCCGTTGTGGCGGGTGCCTGTAGTCCCAGCTACTCGGGAGGCTGAGGCAAGAAAATCACCTAAGGCCAGGAGTTGGAGGTTGTTGTGAACAGTGTGACACCACGGCACTCTACCGAGGGCAATAAAGTGAGACTGTCTCTACCAAAAAATAAAAACATAAAAAGTTGGAAACAATGCTGTTAGACTCAAGATTAAATCCGTAACAGGTTCCAAGCTGAAGAGCAAGAAATGGACGCAAGAACAGATGCCGTAAACCTCAAACAACTCACTACCCAACATCAGCACGAGAATGTGGTTTCTGCTTAATTCTCCGAGAGAGAATTAACCAATCTCTAGTATTTAAACTGCTTTAAGTATGTTTAATAGTTGAAAACTAAAACACATGTTATTCCTTTCTATAGAAAAAATAATGGAATTAAACAAGGCCCCACAAATCCATCTGGTAAGAACAATTGAGATAATAATTATAATAATCACTCGGTAAAAAGTAAAATAGCAACCACTTATTTCTTGAGAATTTATTCCATCTAATCCTCAAAACAGTTCTGTGAGGTGGGTACTATTTTTATCCCGACATTACTTCACAGGTAAGGAAATGGAACATAGAAAGGGGGTTACACTTGCCCCGGCGGGGTGGGGGGCACAGCTGATAATTAGCAGAGTTGGGACTTGGTCCCCACTTCCCTAGTCGTCCTCTCATTGTGGGAGACACGGAAAGCTCCTGTAGGGGAGTGGGCACGGTTACGTGTAGTCACAATCATGCACAGTCACCTGCTATTGTGCCCTTAACATCACCTGTAACAAGGGCTCGAAGAACTCTCCTTGCTGGTATAAGCAGGAGGGAACGACTGACAATGTTCACCACAAAGAATAACTAGATCCCCTTCTAATCCAAGCTCCTTCTCTTACAGAAGCAAAAATTAGACCAGAAAAGTCACAAGGAGACTCAGGTCTCCTCACTCTGCCCAGGGAAGTCTCTCCTGTACATTCTATCCTTTCATTTTATTCATTTTAAAGTGTACGAATTTGAGTACATTTTTTCTAAAGGGAATCAAACATCTGTTATAAAACTTCACTTATAAAAGTCATTATGTAATATCGATGCAAATTATTTTAAAACAACTAACTTCAAAAACTTCAAGAAACATACACAGGTATTAAAAATCTAGGTAATAAAGGCTAAATGAGTAAGAAGGAATTAGAGACAGTTTGCTCCCTAATACAAAGGAAAGTGAGAGCTGAATAACTGCAGCATAATGGGGGTCAGTCAGTAAAGGAGACTCTTGACACCCCAGAAAACCCTGCTGTAGAACTCAGAGATTTCAAAGACTGGAAACACCTGCTCCAGAGCAAAGCCTGCTGTAGAACTCAGAGATTTCCAAGACTGACCACATCTACTCCAGAGCAAAGCCTGCTGTAGAACTCAGAGCCTGCAAATAACTCAAAACACCTGCTGGCTGGCCTGAGTGCAGTGGTGGTTACAACTAATTGATCACAACCAGTCACAGATTTCTTTGTTCCTTCTCCACTCTCACAGCTTCACTCAACTAGCCTTAAAAAAATAAATACGCATAAAAAATATAAATGAAAACATAAAAAATGCAAATGAAACAACTCCCTATTGGGACCCCTGACTGCTTGGCTGTCTGACTATGGGACACAAGGGGTGATACTATTTCCTTAGCCAGAAGCAAAGCAGAAAAAGTGAGGACCATCATCACCTATCAGCCCTGGGCCACTGCCTCATAACCAGGCAAGGCAAACATAAAGGAATCATAGCCTTATGGAACGAATCATTCTAGCTACGACAGCAGTTTGACCTAATGGAGATTTATCAGGAGCGACCACTTTCCTGGCAGTCAATTGGAGAGGCCCAGGGACGTCTCTTAGAATTCGGGATGAGGCAAGCCACCTATGCTCAGGTCTTCTTGGGACCTGACAAAACAGTATGAACTGCCAGGATGAAAAAGAAATTGCTATTGAGGGAGGTAGATCACCTGAGCTCCGGAATTCAAGACCAGCCTGATCAACAGCAAGATCCCATCTCTACTAAAAACAGAAAAACTAGCCAGGCATCGTGGCAGGTACCTGTATTACCAGCTATGCAGGAGGCTGAGGCAAGAGGATCTCTTGGGCCCAAGAGTTTGAGGTTTCGGTGAGCTATGACACCACAGCACTCTACCCAATGTGACAGAGTAAGACTCTGTCTCAAAAAAAAGAAAGACAGGAAGGGAGGGAGGGAGGGAGGAAGGAAGGAGAGAGAAATTGCTACAGGGTACGTTTTGTAACCCAACCATGGCTAACAAAAGGGGGTAATAAAAATGATATGAAATCTGACAAATGACAATACTTTATGAAAACTATAAAATCTGCTTCTGTGTCCATATGCCTGTATGTCTATAAGTGTCATATGCGACACTCCTATGTGAGCTAAGATAATCTTTACTAAAGAAAGATTTTTTAAAAATTATTTTTGGGTACATAACAGTTGATATATTTATAGGGCACATGTGATGTTTTGATACAGGCATACAATGTGAATTAATCAAATCAGGGCAATTGGGGTATCCATCACCAAAGCTAGTTCTAAAATTGTTAATAATGGCTCAGCACCCGTGGCTCAAGCTGCTAAGGCGCCAGCCACGTACACCTGAGCTGGCAGGTTCGAATCCAGCCCGGACCCACCAAAAAACAATGACGGCTACAACCTAAAAAATGGCCGGGCGTTGTGGCGGGCGCCTGTAGTCCCAGCTACATGGGAGGCTGAGGCAAGAGAATCGCTTGAGCCAAGGAGTTGGAGGTTGCTGGGAGCTGTGATGCTACAGCACTCTACCCAGGGTGGCAGCTTGAGGCTCTGTCTCAAAAAAAAAAAAAAAAAATTGTTAATAAAATAAAATGGAAATATCTTCGTAATTTAATTCAGACATTTTGCCTGGATCTTCTGGTCAGACAGATTTAAACTGTTCCTATTAGATGTTTCAGAGTCATAAAACCTGCTTCTGTGATATTTTTTGTATTTGCTTGACTTGCATGTGAGCTTAATTAAAATTACTTTCTAGGGTTTTCACTGGAAATTGGGGTTAGTATGAGTTAAAATAGTAGCTGATACACATAATTAAAACTACTAGATATAAAAGAATCAATTCTATATACAGAAGGTATAACAAAAAGTAAAATATGTTTTTGATGAAGAAGGTTTTGTGCTTAAGGAAGAGTATTTTTTCTAGTTTAGATATTATATAAAGATTATTTCAAAAGTGAAGGAAAAAATGATATAGCTAAAAATAACACAAGAGAATGAGGAAAGAGGGAAGTGAGAGTCATGGGGCCCATTTCAGCAGGGTAAAAATTTTTTGATGGTTATTTAAAAATGAAATGAATAAAATGGAAAGTGATGGGATTAAATAAAAGTCTTATTAGCCAGAACAGCGGTGTGCACCTATAGTCCCAGCTACTCTGGAGGCTGAGGCAGGAGACTTGCTTGAGCCCAAGAGTTGGAGGCTGCAACCAGCTACGATGATGCTACCACCACACTTTAGCTGGAGTGCTGGGGTGTCAGAGCAAGACTGTCTCAAAAAAAACAAACAATGGTCTTGATATGTGATACAGCACTTTGGAAGCCCGGGTAGACCAAAGAGAGGCCCCAACATTGAAGGGCTCCAAGCCAGTTTGCTGTTTTTCTCGCAGTCTGGATAAATTTAAAAAGCTAAAATACAGAGATTGCAAGGAGAAGGCTGACCAAAACTTTCCTGCAGCAATGTCCAGGCAGTTAAACAACATAAAAATTGGCAAAAGGGCCAGGGGTTCTCGGCTCAATCCTCTCCTGGGGACCAAAAGCCTTTTGCACAACAAAGTGTAAAATGCTCTAGGGGTAGAGAAGAGAAGTTTCCGGGATTAGAACATAAAAATGTAAAAGCTGATAGGATTATGACAGTTGAAATGCTTAAACAAGCTTTAAATAAAATAAAGCTGTGTCTCCGTACCTAATGTTTTATGGGAACAGACACCGTATCAAAGTGGAGAATGTCTCCTGTACCTAGTACTATAAAACAAAAGGCCTGTGAATCTGTCCTTCAAGCAACACGAATCGGACGTACCAAATGGGACTGAGTGACAGGCCTGAGCCCACCAAGTGCAGGGTACAGGCCGGAGTGCCGACAGGGACAAATTCGCCACTTGATAGTCCTTCGTGGAGGATTTCCCAGCAAGAGTCCCGTGTGGGCCTCCAGGGACAACCACTGGGACTTCGGATCAGAGAATTTCCAGTAGACGGGCATTCACTGTCTCGCTACGGGACATTAACTGACTTCTGTGACTAAAGGAGCGAAATGATCTTGTCGCCTGAAATAACCATGCTGTCCAGGGCCATGTCTGGGACATGGGACATGCCCAGAAGAGTTCTGTAAGGGAGCAGAAATGATTCATTCAAGATCATGTTACATAACTAAACCCACCAGACGTAAGAGAAACAATTCCACACAGGGCACATAGAAAGAAAGAAAGAAGTGTTTGGATAAAGAAAGTCATAAAAAAGACATAAGAATGTGGTTTTTGCTTGCGCAAGGAAAAGGCACTCGTGAGTAGAGAGTCTCTTTTTCCCCAAGGCCTGACTCTGGGCCTGCACAGGGAACTCCTGGATTCCAGAGCCCAAGCAGCTCTCAAGTGACGGACAAAGAGCCGCTCGGTCTGTGAATGGCAGTGCCAAGGTGAATGGACGTTATCTTGTTCAGAAGGAGGACAGTCTGATGCAAGAAGAGTCTAGAAAACATTATTTTCTTGGCTATTTATAGTTCTTGGGTAAAGTATACTCTTGTGAGCAAAACTGAAACATTTACCTTTCTCTCTACCTGACTTTGCCAAAATTTGGAAACTATTCATGAGTATTCTTGTTTTATGGCAATATAGTTATTTGCATCAGTTCAATATGGTTTTTGTTGTTGTTGTTGTTTTTTAAGAATATGTTTTCTTTTGTAACAGGACACATTGGAGACACTGGTTATTTTTCCAAGGCTTTGGTCCTGTGAAATTGTAAGGACCAGTGTCAAGGCATGGCGTGTAGGAAAAGAGCCTTTTACATGGCCAGAGTGACACCATCCTGAAGCGAACTGCCATGATGATTAGCGTTCGACCACAACATACCAAGTCTTTCTGCGCTAAGGTCTTTGAACAACGCCTGTAGCATACAAAACCCCTCATAAAGATGCTTATCTAACTTCCTCAGTGGTTACAAGTCTCGGCCAGAAAATCTGAAGACGTGACCAGCTGCAGAGAACTACCCTCTTGCAGCCACTGGAGACAGTGCTTCTGTAAGGAAGTTCCTATCAAATTTTTCTTCCTGAAAAACTGGATTTTTTCGCCTTGTTCTTTGACCTCTCAGGTCTCTCAGCCTTTGGGGCTTAGCTTGCATAGATGTCTTTGCTGGGGGACAGGTTCAGAAATAGATGTGGACCTAGTTATTAGGAGTTCATTACAATTAATTTGTGCTGAAAGCAAACCCACAAAACAAGTACAAACACTTACTTCACCCCGGAGGAGCTGCTCTGCCTTGCTTCTGTTCATATTTCTGCAGTACCATCTGAACAGATGAAACACAGGTAAGGCCTTAGGTTTTTAAAATTGTTTTTATTCTTTTTAGATTAATAAGGTAGTAACTGCTTATCAATCTCATAATCTCAAGAAAAAGCAACTAATTACATTCAAAGTTTTTCTATCCATATGTACATGCAGACACACAGGTACACTCATATTCTCTCTTTTTTTCTTATCAAGGGGGATCAAACTTTACTTGCTATGTCATAATCTGAATTTTCCATATAATAGATTATGATATCTTTGCATATCAATATAGTTCCGTGTATCATAGTACGCATGCCCCATAATTTATTTAAGCTATTCTTCATTGTTCAACATGAAAATCATTTTCATTCTGTCACTACTATAATCACAGCAATAATGAATTTTCTTCCACTGACTCAAACATGCAGGAAATGGCACTTTCCATTACTGTCTTTAATTCACATTAAAGTTTATTCCAAGTCCTTGCCCTACAATATGGCAGTCGATTTCATCCCGAGTTATTATGGAGCCCCCCCCCCCCCCGCTATGAACTTCTCAAAAGTCCCAAGTGTCAAACAAAGCAATGCATGAGAGCAGAACTCTTGGTCTTCCAGACTCTCTGGCCCAGCACCGCCCCAGAATTTCTGGTTGCGGAAGGCTCTCCTCTAGGGAAGTCTCCACTGCTGAGCAGCTGCGTCTTCCCTCCCACCAGGTCTTGCCACCACCTTGTGCCACAACCCAAGGCCCCGCAGATCTGTGCCCCTTCATAACCATTGAAAAATCTTTTTATTTTTACACTGTCATCTCCTACCTCCTTTTCAAGGTTAGTGCTCTCTCTATTTCCCCCAACACAATCAATCTCTTCCATGTGAACGTGAGCAAATAAGCCAAAAGAACATTATCCTGGATCATTCTTTCATTGGCCTTCAATTTTAAACTTGTTTTGTTAGATACTTTCTGGTCAGCAAGGAACTGTTCCCTACGGGCACACCCCCTGAGACTTTGAATGTCAGCAGATCAGTTTGGTTTCTCTGGGCATTTGAATTTTCCACCTGCCTCAGCCTTTCATAAAAGAACCAGCACTTGTTTTTGGCCCAGCAAGCACCCCAGACACAAGGGATTTCCCTGATAGAGGAAGAGAAAACACAAAGAATAAAAGATAAGATCTTCTTCTATCTGGATTCTTTTATGTAGGGGCCAGATGCAAATTACAAGCTAAATTCAAGCTAACTTACTGTTATATTCTTTATTTGGAATCTGAGGTGATGAACCAGGCCTCGGAATTGTCAACAGCTCCTTACTGTGGACCCCCACTTTGTGAAATGAGACCAAGTTCAACAAAGTTGCAGTTTAGTAGAGACCAAACTAGCCAGGTGTTATGGTGGGCTCCTGTAATTCCAGCTACTTGGGAGCCTGAGCCGAGAGCATGTGAGCCCAAGACTTTAAGGTTTCTGTGAGCTGTGACAGCACAGCACTCTAGCCTGGGGCAACAAAGTGAAAGAAACTCTGTCTCAACAACAACAAAAAAAGGAGTTCTCATGTCTAGAGAAGGAAGATCTGGTTTCCTAGTGTTCTCCACCTCCCCAAGTTACCACTTAGCTCTCAGTTCTATCACTTCAGAACCAGAGCCACGTTTTCATCTTTTAGCACCTTCCCTAACTCTAAGGGTTTTTCTATATTTTCCTAATACCTATTTTATTTAAGAGCAAGAATGCCGTTTTATTTGTACATCGTTTATATTCCCATCTACATCTAAAACCACTTTAAGGGGATCATTCATAGCACTGAATGTTGTGACCTTCTGAAACTACTGACTCTTTTCTGGATTTTAAGATATACAAACGTCATATTGTATTAAGTGACATGAACAGAGGAAGCAGCTTGTTGCTATTTTTGTCATTTTTATGGATGTGAAGGAAGTGCAGATCCACCACCTTAGAATGACTACAAAAGAGCATCTGAAACCTGTGAACGCCGCGCTGAGGCGCAGCCGTGCACTGCCCGTGGGGATACACCTTGGCAAAGAGATCCGACCACAGACCAGGAGTCTTAACATCGCTTGCAGACACTTCAGTAGGTAGACTTTAGAGATCTAGTCTAAAACAAGCAGCAGGAGGCTCTCCACTTACACCACACAACCAAGGAAATGACCAGCTCAGTTACTGGATATCTGGGTGCCATGTGCTCGGACCCCTAAGGCCTGGCACAGTGCCTGATGCATGCTACGATCTCAGTGAATAGCTGACGAATTTATGACTGAATGAAATATAATACAGCTATGAAAATGTTTTCAAAGAATATTAGATGGCATGAGGAAATATCCAACACTCATACTATTAAGTGAAAGAAAAAAAACAGGATGACCTAATAAACACATGTATATGTAAAAAAAAAAAAAAATTCTTTGAATGATACTGAAAAAATACCATTGAAGAATGCCATTGAATATGCTCAAAAAAAAAAAAATGCTAGAAAAAGTATCCAATGTACTCAGTCCTACTATGAAACTAATTTATAGCTTTCATATGAAGGCTATAACCCAATTATAGCACAAGAATGTGGGGAAAGGGGCACAGGAGAGGGAAGGGGAAGGGAGAGGTTGCGGTGGAGGGAGGGTAATTGGTGTGTCCACGCCTACGGTGCATCTTGGAAGGGTACAGGTGAAACTTACTGAATGCAGAATAGAAATGTCTTAACACAATAACTAAGAAAATGCCATGAATGCTATGTTAATTAGTTTGAGGAAAATATTCCAGATTGTATATGAAACCAGCACATTGTACTCCATGAGGGCATTAATGTACACAGCTATGATAGAAAAAAAAAACCAGGATGTAAAAATGATTCTATCTTTTTGAAAACAGATTGATACAGTCAACTCTGACTGACTTATGAATAAATTTTTCTTATTAATGCTTTTTCATATTTCAAGGATTTTAAAACAATAATTACATATTGTTATTTTAGTTAGAAAAATAAACAATAAAAAAATGCTTTTTTAAAGGGTGCTCTGAGAAATATTACTCCTGTATCTTGAATGAATGGGCAATGATCTGTATTTTAAAGTTAGCTAAGCTGTGACTTTCTTAAAATCAATTCAATTAGATAAGTTTATGTAACTCCGTTCACATATTGTACCTTCAGAAAAAAATTTGTAACATTACAGAGACTAATTCTCATAGTCTTTTACCACACTAGACAACTGAATTAAGGGTATGTTGGCATCATTTTCTAATGATCAGGAAATATATCTATTAATCTCCAACATGTCTTATACAATTAGCAAAATAAAACTATTTTCTGATTTTCCACATTTACAAATTAAATATTTACTTACTCATATTGATCTAAGTTGTTTGATTTCTTTCCTGTTACGTAGTTACTTGGGATATATCCTTCACTCCTAGAAATAAGAAAAATATCTGAGGTAAACAGAAATTGCTTTACTGATAGGTTATTGAAAGAAAGGAGATTACTGCCTTTCTGAAATAAAGCATAATATTGGCTAAAGTTCACAAGAAAGACTAAGCAACAATCATAAATGGATGCCAGGGTCATCCAGGGAAGCACTCATGAAGACTTCATGAAAAAAAAATAAGGCTGACAGCTGACCAGCAGAGCAATTTTAGCATCATTAAAAGCGGGACAGCCAGAGATCACCTTCTATATCTAATTGCCAGTTTACAGAAAATACAAAGAAAAGAAAAAACAAAAAACAGGCATATTAAATGGTAGGAAAACATAAGAAAACAACCAGCTTAGCCTGGATTACGGTTCATTTCATAGGGTAAATGACCTGGTTTCATTAACAGATTAAAAATAAAAAGTGAAAGTAGAATAAAAGAAATGTAAAAGATCCAGTAGCCAAAATGCAATGTGTGGATCCTGATTTGAAGAAACCATCTCCAAAATACACATGAGAGATAATCAGAGGAGCCCAACTGGGTCATTGGTACCATCCTCAGACCCGGGCCAGAGGGACCCCTGCCAGGACCCACACTTTTGAGGGGTCTGCTGAAGCCCATGTTCCCTCTGGCCTCTGTTCCCATGTTCCCTTCTACGTAAACAGGATCCCATAATTTCCTGCCCATATAACCAAGGCCTATATGGCCCTTCACCTTGGATCTATCCTCCAAAAAACAAATTGGTCTGGCTCTTGACATGGCACAAGGCACAGCCATGAAGGGAGGTGGCTTTTGCAAGTCACGTGAGCAAAGCCTGGACATACAGGTTGGAATGTCCACGGGACACGTGAGGGAAGAGGGAAGGGCGCAGTCCTGTCCATGCACTGCACACTCTGGGGCAGAACTCTAAATGCAAACTGTGCCTTGACTTGTCTTTGTGAAGGTGTATTTGTCCAGGTCGAGGATAAGTTCCACTTTATTTACCAGCTTGTTAGCTTGATGTGCAACTTCCAAATACTTAGATAACATATGTGGACTTTGATTTGTACTCTTCCTCCAGGCCTGAAAATATTGACACAAAGTCTACAGACAAGACTTTTTAAAAAATATTGTTGACTGTGATAATGACATGGTGGTTGTTTTTAAGAAAAGTCTTTAGAAAGACTTAGGGCCAGGCATGGTGGCTCATGCCTATAATCCTAGCACTCTAAGAAGCCCAGACAGACAGATTGCTTGAGCTCAGGAGCACCTGAGCAAGAGCAAGACCTCATCTCTACTAAAAATAGAAAAACTAGCCAGGCGTGATGGCAGGTGCCTGGAGTCCCAGCTACTTGGGAGTCTGAGGCAAGAGGATCTCCTAAGCCCAAGACTTGGAGGTTGCTATGAGCTATGATTCCACAGCACTCTACTCAGGATGACAGAGTGATATTCTGTCTCAAAAAAAGAAAAAGAAAGAAAGAAGTTAGACTTAGGAGAGAAATGATATAATGACTTGAATTTACTTTTAACACATTACCTGCCATGTGAGTGATACTTAACTCACACTAGTTTTGAGCCTGGAGCTTCATGAAGCATATATAACTCATACCTCTATTAACCTATCTTGACCTAATAAAATATTGTCACTCAAAGGGAAAAAAAATTTTTTTTTCTAGTGTGGCAGTTGATGTGTTAAATACTCTGGAAAAATAAATTGGAGGAATAGTAATTCAAGACTGGCAATATGGTAGTGATTTTCAAAGTCAAATGACAAGTGGTTCCATGATACTATTACATACTTTATTTATTTATTTATTTTTTTTGTAGAGACAGAGTCTCACTTTATCACCCTGGTAGAGTGCCGTGGTGTCACAGTTCACAGCAACCTCCAACTCCTGGGCTTAGGCGACTCTCTTGCCTCAGCCTCCCAAGTAGCTGGGACTACAGGCACCCACCACAACGCCCGGCTCTTTTTCTGTTTTGCAGTTCAGCCGAGGCCGGGTTTGAACCCGCCACCTTCGGTATATGGGGCCGGCGCCCAGCTCAATGAACCACAGGCACTGCTCTATTACGTACTTTTTGAATGTTTGAAAAAATTTAGAATAAAAAATTAAAAACAAAAACTCCATTTTAAATAGTAATCTGGCTTGAGAAGCAGTGACGACCCTTTTCTAAACATACAATAAAAGGTTAAAAGTTGCAAAGAAGGTCACGGCACACAGTGACCAGCATTCAGCTACGTATGAGAGAGAAGGACCCTGTCTCAACCAGCACTTCCCACAGCTTCTCCAGAAGTGAACTCAGGAAATGTGGATTGGAATTGGGGATGGAGATGGGAGGCCAAGAGCAGGTGGAAGGAGTGTGTTCTGGCAGGACAAGAAGTCCTCTTCCTTGGTGTCTCCTTCACTTTACACTTGGGACTAAATGTGGAACCCCCATTTCCTATGCCTGGGTCAATTTCTTGTGAATTTCTAGGCCTCAATTCCATGGATGGACTGTGTCCATTCATTGATACACTCATTCACCTTGCCCCCCGGCGGAAGGGACTGTGTTCATTCGTTTCCTGGCCAAGGAACCCATACACCTATATATACCCTGAGGCTAGAGGCCTAAAGGAGGAGACGGGGAAAGACCGGAAGAGAAACGGAGAGAGCTTCTCTCTCCCCACTTGAGTTCTCTCCCTCTACCAGGAGCTTTAGTGTTTTCTGTATTCTTTTCTGTAAGTAAATTCTGTCTTACCATTGGGGTGTGGGGGGGAAATAATGTAATGAAGAATAATAAAATACATGTATTTAAAAAATGCAAAAAAATAAAAAAAAGAAGACATATCATTGTAAAATAATGTGACTAAGGGTGGTGCCTGTAGCTGAAGGAGTAGGGTGCTGGCAGTGAGGGTAACGGGATCAAGCCTGGCCCCAGCCAAAAAACTGCAAAAAAAAAGAAGAAGAAAAATGATGTGACTGAGTTGAGGCCAGACATCTCAGTCACGTCACTCAATATGAATGGGCTTAACTCACTGGTTTTTTGTTTTTTTATTTTTAACTATTTTCAATTTGGCTTTCAAATTAAGACCCAATTATATGCTATACATAAAATATGCTGAAAACAACGTGATTCTTAAAAGCTATACAAGAAAGACATGGAGAAACAGAACAAAAAAAGCAAGAATAAGAATCCTGGTATCAAACAAGGTACGGCTGAAGCCAGAGAAACATGAAAATTATAGGCTCTTTTGGATGCAAAATGCCAAAATTCATGAGAAAAACTAAGGGGTCTGTAAGGAGACATTAGTAGGCAAAATACTTAGTAGGTGATTTTCATATACATCACTAAGACAGATGAAGTGACTTAAAAACCAGGGGATAGAGATATAAACAACATTATAAGATGTTATGTGTATGTAGCAAATTTTCACTCTGAGAATCAAGAATGGACTTTCCGTCCAAGTGCACAAAGCTATTAGCAAAACTTGATCATGTGTTAGTTAAACACACACAAAAAATAAGTAAGTTGTATGATACAGAAATCTTATGATTAGTATTTTTCTAATCACAACATAATAAAACAATAAATTATTAATGACAGTAACAAGAAAAAAATCAGAATTTCCAAACTCTCCCTTACCAACTCCTGGGTTACAGTGGAATTATAAAATAAAATTACTTACTGGATTTCTAAGAAATATTAATAATAATAAAGAATACCTACATATCACAATCTATGGTATATTTTATTTTATTCTTTATTTTATTTTTTTGAGACAGAGTCTCACTCAGTCACCCTGGGGTTGAGTGGTGTGGCATCATAGCTCCCAGCAACCTCAAACTCCTGGGCTGAAGCAAACCTTTTGTCTCTGCCTCCCGAGTAGCTGGGACTATAGAGGCCTGCCACAACACCTGGCTATTTTTAAAAACAGAGTCTCCCTCTTGCTCAGGCTGTCTCAAACTTCTGAGCTCAAGCTCCAACTCCTGAGTTCAAGCGATCTGCCCACTTTGGCCTCCAAAAGTGCTCGGATTACAACCATGAGCCACCACAACTGGCCTTATGGCATATTTTTAAAGCAGTGGTCAGAGGAAAGTAAATAATTCTTAGGACTTTTATCAGTGTCACTGAAATGTTAATATGGAATTAAATATCGAGTTCCAAGACTAGAAAAAGGACATAAAATAAAACCAAAGAATGTGTAAGAGGTGAAAATTATCAAAGTAAACATTAATAACATATGGAATAGAACAGGTAATTATACAATTATCTCCATGACAATTCATCCTTGTGTTCTAGATATTTCCAAGGCAATTATAAAAGAGAAATAACTCAGTACAACACAAATCAGTATGGAAGATATGCAATTATCTTGATGGAAGATATACAATTATCTTGATTTGCAGCCATGGTGACATTAATTCTTTAAAATCCTACAGAGTTAACAATAAAGGAAATTTAATAAGAAAATAATTTATTAAGATATCAATGTGTAAAATTAACCCACAAAAATCTATATCTGTAATATATATAAACAATTATCAGTTAGAAAGACTTAGGGTAAAGAAAAGTCCATTTATAATAGCAACAAACAAGATTACTTTATAAAAGAAATCAGTTTCTATTGCTGCTGTAAAAAAATGCTATAAATTCTGTAGCTTAAAACAACACAAATGTATTACCTTGAACAATAAGTCAGAAGTCTGATAATACCCACTGTACTAAAATCAAGGTGTTGATAGGCTAGGCTCTTTCTCCTGGGTCTATTAGAGAAGTTGTTTCCTGTTCATTCTAGTTGACATAATTTTGTACCTTCTGGTTATAGAATTGAAGTCTTAATCTTTTTGCTTCTAAAATCTTAGGGTCTCTAAAAGTCATTGCATTCCTTGGGCTGTGGCTGCCTTCTTCCATTTTCAAATTAAGCAACAGCTTGTTCAAGTACTTTTCATGTCACAGCTCTCTAATCCATTCTTCTTTCACTTTTACGAACTCTAGTGATTACATTGGCCCAACCAAAAATCAGGGATAATCTCCTCATCTCAAGGTCATTAACCTTAATCACAACTGTAAAATCCCTCCTTAAATATAAATTTACACATTCATAAGTCACTAGGGTTACAAAATGACATTGTGTGTGTGTCTGTGTGTATGCATGTCATTGAACAGGCATTAGTCTGTCTACTACAAAAATAAACTTAAATACTGCAAAATATATTTGAGGAAATTTTTAAAGAATACTTGAATAACATTAAAGTAGAACAAATAAATGGGAAGCCTTTGTTTTAGATAGATGACTTAACTTTATAAAGGAGTTCCCTCTAAGTTAACTTAAAATGTGACACAATTCCAATAAATAACTCAAAAATATTGTATTTACATTATCCTCACCAATTTTAAAGATCATGTGGAAAAACAAATGTATAATAGTTAAATAAAAATTAAATATACAATCCTACAAAACAAGAAAATGTACTGTAAGTCTTTATGATTAAAAGAGCATGATACTGTACATGCAAAGACAGCATGTCTAATCACTGAGACAAAGGTAGGCGTTCGATAAAATGGGGCTAAGAAAAATGGGTAGATATTTGAGGTAAGAGAAATGTTAAATTAGTAATTCATAAATATGCAGCAAAATGCAAAAGCAAAATTTCAGTGATAAAAAGAATCCATGTAGGGGGAGGGGCAAGATGGCCGACTAAAAGCAGCTCCCAAGAGAGGCTCCTGACCAAGGAGAAGGATAATGTCCAGAAAATTCCCAAATTGAGCTGAAGACTGGGAGCCCAGCCAAGAGAGAAGTGATAGCTGCAGATCACCTCTGCTGACGCAAGTTGCAACTCCAAGAAAGCAAGCTTCAGGTACAAAATTCATCTGAAAGGAAAAGAACCCATTCCCTCCCCAAGAAAGCTGTGGTCTTTTTTGCTTTCCGTTTCCTTTCTTTTTTTCTCTTCGTCAACTCCTGCGGCCTTTCTACAGATGAACAGTGAACTGTGGACCTCTTGTCCCACCCCCACAGGACAGTGCTGTGGGAAGTGGGAATTACTCCCCCTCTGTGACTCTGAACAATCTCTCCCTAGGCAAAAAATTTGAACTAAAGTTTTCCCAACCATTCAGAACTTCCACTACGCCCTTCCTCTCTTATCTGACAAACCAGAAGCCTAACCCCTGCTGAGACTGTGGAAGGAGGTTCTTGAGCAGCACCTCCACTCTCTGTCTGCTAGACCAAGTGCCTCACCTGGCAAAGGATTTTGGGGGCCACACCAAGCCTCCCCCTCTGCAATGGCCAACCGCAGTCAGGAACCATAGTTTATGACCCTGCCCCAGGTCGCTCCAGCTCAGCACCCAGGCCTGCCCCACTCCAGCAGCTGTGGCGGGTGGGAGTGAGCCTGCCACGGGCCATGCAGCCTCAAGACCCAGGCCAACCCCACTCCAGGGGCTACAGCGGGCAGGAGCGACCCTGCCACAGGTTGTGCCGCCTCGGGACCCAGGCCTGCCTCCTGCCCATGACACCAGCAGATGTGAGAGACCCTGCCGGGAGTTGCGTCGCCTTGATACCCATGCTAGCCCTACTCCAAGGACTCCTGCAAACACATGGGACTCCATCACAGGCTGCACTGTCAAGACCCCCAGCCTGCCTTGGCCAGTGCTACCCCAGCCAGGGTCTCTGGTAGCTGCACAACCCACGCCCTCCTTCCAGTGCACTCCCTTTTCCTCACAGGCCCCGTCCATCTGCCCAGGGGCTTGGGAATTCAAGCAACCCCGCGCCCTCCCTCCAGGGCCCTCCCTACCTCTCTGCAGTGCCTTCTGTCTGACCAGAGACTGCTGGAGACACCCACTCTCAGTGCCAAAGTCACTGGGAGCCAGGCATTGCCAGAACTGTGGGCACCATCCCCAGCCCTGCTCCTGAACCTGTGTGTGACACACTCCATTCTGGAGCTGCTCCCACAGCCACAACTCCCTGGCTGGGGCAGCCCCAGAGGAGCTACACTAGGTCACTGCCTACAAGGACGGCCAGAGGAAATGGCAAAAAATAATCATGGGGTGGAATCAACGGAAAAACTCTGGCAATATGAATAATCAGAGTAGATCAAATCCCCCAAGGAAAGATAAGGTAGATACAGCACAAGATCCCTTGCATAAACAAATGGCTGAGATGTGAGAAATCAAATTCAGAGTCTGGATAGCAAATAAGATCAGTGGAATGGAGAAAAAGATGGAATTAGAATTTCAAGCATTAATCCAAAAGATGATCCAAAAGATGTCTGAAGAATTGAACGAATTCAAAGACAAAATGACCAAAGATTTTGACACATTGAGAAAAGAAGTTGCAGCCCTCAAAGATCTGAGAAACACAGTAGAATCCCTCAACAACAGAATAGAGCAAGCAGAAGAAAGGATTTCTGACATGGAAGACAAAGCTTTCGAATGCTCCCAAACCTACAAAGAAGAAGAGAAATGGAAGGCAAAAATGGATCATTCCCTCAGAAAGCTCTGGGATAATTCGAAGAAAACCAATATTCGCCTTATAGGGATACCTGAAAATGACAAAGGGGCATCACAAGGCATAGAGTCTCTTCTTTATGAGCTGATGAAAGAGAACTTTCCAGACATGCCAAGAGATTCTGAATTCAGATAGCAGACAGTTTCAGAACCCCAACATGACTCAACCCAAATAAGTCATCCCCAGGCATTTCATAATTAAGTTCACTAAAGTCAATATGAAGGAGAAAAGTCTGAAAGCAGCCAGATGTAAGAAATCCATCACCTACAAGGGGAAGAATATCAGAATAACTACAGATATCCCTGATCAAACCTTTAAAGCTAGAAGAGAATGGTCATCGACTTTCAATATCCTAAAACAAAGTAACTTTCAACTTAGGATCCTATACCCAGCTAAACTGAGTTTCATTTATGATGGAGAAATTAAATACTTTAATGACATCCACAGGTTGAAGAAATTTGCTGTAACTAACCCAGCTCTCCAAGATATTCTCAGCCCTATTCTCCATAATGACCAGCATAATTCTTCACAAAAGTATACTCACCCAGAAAAGTTTTATCAAATTCCAACTTCTACAGTAATGAAAGGATTAAAAATGTCCACTGGACTTTCTAAAGATTTATCATTATTTTCTATAAATGTAAATGGTTTAATTTGTCCTCTAAAGAGGCAAAGGTTGGCTGACTGGATATAAAAACTCAGGCCAGATATCTGCTGCATACAAGAAACTCATCTTACTTAAAAGATAAATAAACACTCAAGGTGAAGGGATAGTCATCTATATTTCAGGCAAATGGAAAGCAGAAAAAAGCAGGTGTAGCAATCCTATTCAAAGATACAACAGGCCTTAAACCAACCAAAATAAGGAAGGATAAGGATGGACACTTCATATTTGTTAAAGGTACTACTCAATATAATGAGATTTCAGTGATTAATATTTATGCACCCAACCAGAATGCACCTCAATTTATAAGAGAAACGCTAACAGATATGGCAAATAGTCGAGGATTTTAACACCCCTTCAGCAGTGCTGGATAGATCCTCCAAAAAGAAGTTAAACAAAGAAATTTTAGATTTAAACGTAAGCATCCAAAATTTGGATTTAACAGACATCTACAGAACATTTCATCCCAACAAAACTGAATACACAGTCTTCTCATCAGCCCATGGAATAGACTCCAAAATTTATAACATCCTATGTCACAAGTCCAACCTCAGCAAATTTAAAAGAATAGAAATTATTCTTTCCCTCTTCTCAGACCACCATGGAATAAAAGTTGAACTCAATAACAACAGGAATCTGCATACTCATACAGAAACATGGAAGCTAAATAACAATATGCTGAAGGATAGCTGGGTCATTGACGAGATTAAGAAGGAAATTACCAAATTTTTGGAACAAAATGACAATGAAGACACAAATTATCAGAACCTCTGGGATACTGCAAAGGCAGTCCTAAGAGGGAAATTTATAGCACTGCAAGCCTTCCTAAAGAAAACAGAAAGAGAGGAAGTTAACAACTTATTGGGACATCTTAAGCAACTGGAGAAGGAAGAACATTCTAACCCAAAACTGAGCAGAAGAAAAGAAATAACCAAAATTAGAGCAGAATTAAATGAAATTGAAAACAAAAGCATTATAGAACAGATCAATAAATCAAAAAGTTGGTTTTTTGAAATGGTCAATAAAATAGATATCCTTTGGCTAACCTAACCTGGAAAAAAAGAGTCAAATCTCTAATTTCATCAATCAGAAATGGTAAAGACAAAATAACAACAGACCCCTCAGAAATTCAAAAAATTCTTAACGAATATTACAAGAAACTTTACTCTCAGAAATATGAAAATCTGAAGGTAATTGATCAATACTTGGAAGCACGCCACCTACCAAGACTTAGCCAGAATGAAGTGGAAATTTTGAACAGGCCTATATCAAGTTCTGAGGTAGCATAAACTATAAAAAATCTCCCTAAAAAGAAAAGCCCAGAACCAGATGGCTTCACATCAGAGTTCTACCAAACCTTTAAAGAGCAACTAGTACCTATATTACTAAACCTCTTCCAAAATATAGAAAAAGAAGGAATACTACACAACACATTCTATAAAGCAAACATCACCTTGATTCCTAAACCAGGGAAAGACCCAACAAGAAAAGAAAATTATAGACCAATATCACTAATGAATATTGATGCAAAAATACTCAACAAGATCCTAACAAACAGAATCCAACAACACATCAAACAAATTATACACCATGACAAAGTGGGCTTTATCCCAGGGTCTCAAGGCTGGTTCAA
>CAUYRH010039606.1:0-60469 GCA_963574655.1 Perodicticus potto
GTCTGTGAGTTCCAGCCTTTTGTCTCAGCTTTCATCACCTGAGGGCCAGGTTGGTCCAAAGATAAGCCAAGCAGCCCCTCTGAGAGTATTCTAATCCCTGCACTCTGTCCCAGCCGGTACCGCCTCAGGCAAATCCTTCACGTGCCTTGGTTGCCAGTCCGCTCTGCCGGCACCGGAGAAGCCGCCTGCTTCCCTTGGCCGCCCAGAACTGGGAGTGTCTCCTCAAAACATCCCCAGGGGTGCAGCTGTCCTGCTATTGTTCCTGGAGCTGGCTGCCGTTTTGTGCCCCCGGAGACCTTCCTCCCAACTAGGTCTCCTCTCGGCTCACTCCCGAGCCGGTAAACCAGCACAGTTCAGCAACAGTCTGTGCCCGTCTACACCCCTTAAGAAAATCTCCAAGAATCTGGACTCTGTGGGGGACAGGCCTCCAGACCTCGGGGTGAGAGTGGAGGGGAACACCAGGAAGTCCGACTTGCAGGTAGAGAGTATATACAGTTTTATGCCTGGCTGGAGAGCGCCGTGGCACCCTAGAAGGGGAAGGAGGTTTGGTTTTTAGAAGGTCTCTCCCGTGGGGTAGAATGGGAGGACATCTGGACTCTGCTCGCTTGTCTGTATGGAGGTATGGCGTATACTGTGAACCTCCTTCATGGGGGAGGGGACTCCCGTCCGCTTGGTGATATGCTCTGTACCCTTTTGTTTGTGTCCTTGGGGTCTCAGGTCTCCCCAGCAGGGTTGATGTGCACTCTTCAACCTTTTCTTTTGGCTCAGATTCAAACCATCGGCTTTCTTGCTGAGTTTCTGTCCTTTAACGCTCCTTTTGGACGGGAACCTCTGCGGAAAGCTGGCTACAGATCACCATCTTCTCTCACCAGGATCCTCCCAGCAAAAAGGATCATAATCTCCCTGTAGTTGATGCCCCTCTCAGCAGGAAGAAGCTGCAGAAGCACCTGGTTATTTTTTTGTTGCAGTTGTCATTGTTGTTTTAGCTGGCCTGGCCTGGGTTCGAACCCACCAGTTTCAGTGTATGTGGCTGGTGCCCTAACCACTGAGCTCCGGGTGCCACCCACATTTTCTTTTTTTTAATACACAATTTTTTAATTCATTTTAACTAGGTTTTAAAATGCCTTTGCTTTTGGAAGATTTTAAAATAAAGATCAAATTAGGTCCACTTCAATGTCCACTGATTTCTTTTTATGAAAGTTGTATGATGCTGGCAGGTCATATCGAAGCTCTGCAATAATATTTATCTTGATTTTCCATTCCGCAGCTTTCTTTAGAACATGTTTGTCACCCTCGGTAGACTGCTGTGGTGTCACAGCTCACAGCAACCTCCAACTCCTGGGCTTAGGCGATTCTCCTGCCTCAGCCTCCCGAGTAGCCGGGACCACAGGCGCCCGCCACAACATGTGGCTATTTTTTGTTGCAGTTTGGCCCCGCCCACACTTTTTTGAAATGTTGTATCACATGCTGTACTCTTTCAATGAGTAAGCTAGAAGAAAGAAGTATTACTGGGCGGCACCTGTGGCCCAATGAGTAGGGCGCCGCCCCCATATACCGCGAGTGGCAAGTTCAAACCCGGCCCCGCCCAAACTGCAGCAAAAAAATAGCTACGCATGTGGCCCCAGCTACTCGGGAGGCTGAGGCAAGAGAATCGCCTAAGCCCAATACCTGGAGGTTGCTGTGAGCTGTGAGGCCACGGCACTCTACCAGAGGTGACAAAGTGAGACTCTGTCTCAAAAAAAAAAAAAAAAAAAGAAGTATTACTAAGAAAATCACAAGGTAAAATGTGTTTTCTAAACATTAAGTGGAAAAGGATCATCATAAAGGTCTTTATCCCGGTGGTCTCCACACTAAGGAGGAGGAGGAGGAAGGATCCGTCTTGCTGTCTCGGGGGTGGCGGACGTGGAAGGAAACCCACATGTGGTTGACCCCATGAAGTTCAAACCTGGATGTTCAGGGTCCATTGTATTTTATGGAGGGAGGTCTGGCACGTGGGTTAAGAGGAAGCTGGTTATGAGAGTGTCTCTAGCGTTTCACTCTGATGGTGCAGTTACGGAAGGAGAGGAAGTGGCCTGCTCTGGTTCACATATCCAGTTGGCAATGAAGTGAGGGAGTCCTGCATCCCACGTGCCCCTCTTGGGAATACGCAAAACACACAATAGCCACCTTGCCGAGTCCTATAGGAAAGGATCCGGTTTGATTTTGTCCAATTTGAGCTTTGTCTAACCTATTGAATTATAGCCTTGCAGAACATCCTCCACTGGGTGAAGGACACGCTACAACTTGGACTTCACCTTACAAATACGCACAATGTAACCTATTGTGCGTGTGTGCAACATAGTATTTTTTTTATTACAAGTAGATATGAGGGTACAGATGTTTAGGTTACATCCTTTTCAATCCTACTGTAAAGTTCAAGTCGTTGTTGAGCCCTTCGCCAGGGGGTGTGCTGAACACCTTCACACTGTGCACCCTGGATGAGACACCACCAACTGTCCTCCCCCCTCCCACCATCATCCCCGCTCCCCTCCCCTTCCTCTTTCCTCCTCCCGCTAGATTGTATTTGGGCTTTTCTTTGGTGTGGGTAGGTAGTTGTTTATGTATTGGTTTCATATTAGTATTGAGTAATTAGACTTTTTTCCCTATTCTTGAGATACTTTACTAAAAAGAATGTGTTTCAACTTTTGTGTGTGTGTGTGTGTGTGTGTGTGTTTAGACAGTCTTACTCTGTTGCCCAGGCTAGGGTGCCATAGACTCATAGCTCACTTCTTAGACTCAAGAGATACTCTTGCCTCAGCCTCTCTAGTAGCTGGGACCATAGGTGCCTGCCACGATGCTCAGCTATTTTCTATTTTTAGAAATAGAAAAGAGCTGAGGAAATAGAAAATAACTGAGGCTTAAACTCTTGCTCAGGCTGGTCTTGAACTCATGAGCTCAAGGGATTCACCTGCTTCAGCCTCCCAGAGTGCTAGGATTACAGACGTGAGCCACTGTGCCCGGCAATGTATCCTATTTGTATGTACCCTCATATTAACCTGAAATAAAAAAATAACAATTACACATAAAAAATATATAAATACTGCTGGCCCATTGAAACCACATGATAACACATAAATACTAATGTATCCTATTTGTATGTACCCTCATATTAACCTGAAATAAAAAAATAAAAAATAACAATTACACATAAAAAATATATAAATACTGCTGGCCCATGGAAACCACATGGTAACATATAAATACCAACGTATCCTATTTGTATGTACCCTCATATTGACCTGAAACAAAAAAATGAAAAATAACAATTACACATAAAAAATATATAAATACTGCTGGCCCATGAAATCCAAGACCTTTTAATATTCCTCACACCCTGATGTGCATACAATTCTAGAGATCTTGCTAAAATGCAAATTCTGCTTTAGGTGGAGCTTGAGAGCCTGAATTTCTCAAAACCTCCCAGATAATTCTAATGTTTCTAGTTTACCCGTTGAGTCGCAAGGGTCTAGATCTACAGTATTCAATGGGAATATATGAACCATAAATGCAGCTTTAAATTGACTAGTAGCCACATTAAGAAGAGTAAAAAGAAACGATTCACAAATGTTTTAACATATTTCTTTGCACCTAATATAACAAAAATATTATTTTAACACGTAATTAATATTGAGTATAATCAATATAGTCAATTGGTATAAACATATGGTAGATAGATTAAAAAATGTAAAACTGATGTTTTACATTTTTTCGTAATGAACCCTAAGGCTTGGAAATCCGGTGGTGTTTTATATTTATGGTGTTATCTCATTTCGTACTAACCCCATTGCAGTGTTCAGCAGAACACAAGGCGGGTGGCTACCACATGATCGGGTAGTTCTGAGCTGCAGGTTGTGGGCTAGGACTGCTCAGCGTGCAAGTCTCTCTCTGCCACTTGCTTATTGTGAAATTTGGGTTGGTTAATCTTCCTAAGCCTCAGTTTCTTCATCTGTAAAATGAGACTAAAATTGAGGTCATGGCATCCGACCAGATCATCTTTCCTGTGGCCGTCATGTGAGCTCTTAAGAAAGATGTGGAGACCAGCCAGGGTGGCTCACGCCTGTAATCCTAGCACTTCAGCAGGCTGAGGTGAGAGGATTGCTTGAACTCAGGAGTTTGAAGCTGCAGTGACCTGTGATATGTTGTTGAACTCCAGCCTGGGTGACAGAGTAAGACCCTGTCTCAAGGTGGAAGGAAGGAAGGAGAGAAGGGAGGGAGGGAAGGAAAAAGGCAGAATAGAAGGGAGGGAAGAGAAAGAAAAAAAGCAAAAAAAGAAAGGAAGAAAAGAAGAGCGGCACCTATGGCTCAAAGGAGTAGGGGGCAGGCCCCATATACCACAGGTGGTGGGTTCAAACCCTGCCCCAGCCAAAAACTGCAAAAAAAAAAGGGAAGAAAAGAAAAAAAAGAAAGATGGGTATGGTGGCTCCCACCTGTAGTCCTAGCACTCTGGGAGGCCAAGGTGGGTGGACTGCCTGAGTTTGGGAGTTGAAAACCTGCCCGAGCAAGAGTGGACCCTGTCTCTAAATACCAGCCTGGCCACTGTCTCTAAAAAACAGCTGTGGTGAGCATCTGAAGTCCCAGCTACTTGGGAGGCTGAGACAAGATGATGGCTTGAGTCCAGGAGTCTGGGGTTGCTGTGAGCTATGATGCTACAGCACTCTGCCGAGGGCAACAGGGTAAGACTCTGTCTTAAAAAAAAAGAAAGAAAGAAAGACGTTGAATACATCGAAGGTTGTACCAACATTTTCTGACAAATCGTTGCGTGTTCACACTGTTCTTGGGTTTATCTCTGGATAAAGAGAAGCCCACCCGGATTCTTCTTGTGAGGACCATGAGTGGTCCTCTGCGGGGGCTCACAGGTTCCCAGCGGTTGGCTGGTTTTGTGGAGGGGGAGTCAGGGTTGAGTCAAGGGTTGGGGGATGAAGAGGGAAGCGTTGGATGTGAAGGTAGCCCAGCTTCTTCCGCGTCAGTAATTCACTGCAGATGTGCTGAGTGAGAAAGGTCCAAGTTCTATTCTGGGACAGCAGTTTCTGACCTTTAAGGTACAGATAGTAAACACTAGGTAAAAATGCACGAGGACAAGGCCAACCAAACTTCAGCAAAATATTTGAGACTAATGGGTGCACGGGTCTGAAAGCCTTCCTTTATCAACCCACCCAAAGAAGGAGCCCTTTGCTTGCTTCTATTCTTTTTTTTTCCCACTGCAGGAAGAGGTTGCTTTTACTTACGCATTTCCACGGGTCCTCATTTCATGTATTTCAGAACTCTGAGACTGTGCCCTCCCCACCTTAACATCTCTCCAGCACCCCATGAAGGCCTTTGGGTAAGGCATAAACTCGGAAGACCTATCCCCTACCCCAAAGTAACAGGGATGCTTCTTGGGTCTTTGCTTTCCTTCTATGCCAGATCTCTGAAGTCTGCCAAACGCAAGATTCTGCCAGAGTCTCAGAGCACTGCAGGGGGAGGAAGAATGGGGAACTTTTCACATGTCCTCCTGGGGCTGGCATGGGCCACGTCCCTCTCTGTTGGGACTATTGCAGAGATGGAGTGGTGCCCTTAAAAAGTGATTTCAAAAGGCCAAGGCAGAGCCTTACTTCTGAACAGCTCAGTGGGTTGATGAAACAGTGGGTGAGAATGTTTCCTTTGGTTTTCTCTGCCCATGTTTGGTGCATTCCCAGCAAGCCTAATTTTTTCATGTGTTGGTTTTCTGTTTTCCCATCTTGCAGGGGCTAAAGAGAAAGGGTCATGGTTAAGAGAATGTTTGAAGCACAGGCTTGTAGGAGAGAAGATGCAATCATAGGACATTGATCAGATGCCTAAAGTCCCAACTCCAGTTCTGATTCTGCTGCTGACCACAGTGTGACAAGGCCAACGCTAACACTGCTCTCTGGGCCTCGGTTTCCTCGTATTTCAACAGGGAACAACACAATTTCTCCACGTGGAAAGATTTGAGAGAATATCAAAAACCAAGCCCACGTCTTTATTGGAATCATCAGGCCTCAGTGCATTTGTAGATGGGGCCTGTCTCCCTTTCAGTTGTTCTTTCCTCTATAATTTGGGAGCCTTGAGGTTTCCCTGAAGGAAGAAGACAAAATAGTGGCCATGGGAAAGGGTTAAAGTTTGGTAGGGATATGTGAAGTATTATTAACAGGCCAGGTTCGCAGCTGGGTTCACGGCTGGGTTCACAGCCACATTCTGAAGTTGGCCTTCAAGTCCTGAGCTTTTAAAAAAAGAAATTATTATTGGAGCTGCCAAACCAATATTAAAACCAGTGGCTTATGAAAAGGGCTGGCAGTCAGCATCAGGAATCTTTTTGCACCTCTTAATTTTGCAGAGAGAAGGGAACATCTCAGTTGGGGCAGGTCTTTCCGTAACACCAACACCAGAAATGGAAAAGATTTTCCCCAGTCAACCAGTTCAAGATTTTTTGAAGCCTAAGATGGTTCACTTTAGAAATGTCCCAGGAAGCAGGGAAGACCAGAAGAGTAAGTGTCCCAACTGCCAAGTAGAAAAAGATGCTCTTAAAAATCCAGTGATGCGACTTGGCACCTGTAGCTCAGTGAGTAGGATGTCGGCCATATACACCAAAGATAGTGGCTTCAAGCCCATCCTGGGCTTGCTAAACAACAATGACAACTGCAACCAAAAAATAGCCGGGTGTTGTGGCGGAGGCCTGTAGTCCCAGCTACTTAGGAGACTGAGGCAAGAGAAGTGCTTAAGCCTGAGAGTTTGAAGTTGTTGTGAGCTGTGACACTAAGGCATTCTACCGAGAGCGACATAGTGAGACTCTGTCTCAAAAAAAGAAAAGAAATCCAGTGATGCTCAGGAAACTAATTGTAGATACCATTTAAATAAAACACTTTTTCCACTTTGTCTTAAAAAAAAAAGTTTTACTATGTCAGTGAGGAAAACTCAGCACCCTTGAACATCATGGGTGATGGAGGGCACATTGATACATCTTTCTGGAGGGCAAGCCCCTTACAAATGTGCATCCCCCCTGAAATTCCACTTCGGGAGGTTTATTCTGAAGATGTAATTGGAGAAGTGCTTGGAGTGTGAGGATGGAGATGGTCACTGCAGCATTGTCAATGCAGTAGAAACTGGAAATGACTTTGACGTTGACAGTCAGAGACTGGTTAAGGAATGAAGCTGTGTCCAGACACCAGAAAGCTGCCGTAAAAATAATTCTTCCTCCTTTCCTCCCTCTCTCTCTTCCTTTCTCTCCCCTTTTCTTCCTTCCTCTCTCCTTCCTTCCCAGCCTTTCTTGATTTGTTCCTTCTTTTTTTATTATTTTTGTTTTATTATCATTATTATTTTGTCGTAGAGATAGAGTCTCACTTTATCGCCCTCGGTAGAGTGCTGTGCTGTCACAGCTCACAGCAGCCTCCAACTCCTGGGCTTAGGCAATTCTCTTGCCTCAGCCTCCCGAGTAGCTGGGACTACAGGCGCCAGCCACAACGCCCGGCTATTGTTTTGCTGCAGTTTGGCCGGGGCCGGGTTTGAACCCGCCACCCTCGGTATATGGGGCCAGTGCCCTACCCACTGAGCCACTGGTGCCGCCCCATTTGTTCCTTCTTAATTTCCTTTTTCTCCCCATCCCCTCTCTCTCCCTCTGTCACTTTTCCTCCTTCCTTTCTTGATTTCTTCCCTTTTGTCTTCCATAAATATTGAATGCCGACTACATCGCGGATACTCCGTATGTCAATGTACTGACGTAGAAAAAAGTTAATGATGTATGAAGTAATAAATACACAATAAAATAAATTCAAAAGCCAATTTCATGCACGTATGATATGGTCCTACTCTCATAAATGCACAGTCATATATTGATGTGATTGTGTATGACATAAAATGTTTGAAATGACGTGTGCCCTGTGTCACTGCTCAGTAAATCTTTTCGTCTGTCTGTATTATCTAAACCGTCTATTGTGAGCTTGTATTTCTCATGAACTTCAAGGACAATGAAGCCCTGCACGATTCGGCCCCGAGCCCCGCATCCGTGCCTTTGTTTCCTGTCATTGTCTTCCACCCACCGGGGCTGCTCTGTGCTGACCACACAGCCTCTCTGTTCCTCAGACACCTCAGACTCGTTCTCCCCTGGAGCCTTCGCACGCACTGTTCCCTGTGCTGGAACATTCTTACCCCGGGTCACTGCCATCTCCTTCCGGTCACTCTTATTTCAACTCACATATCCCTGCAGAGAGGACCTCCTTGCCCACTAAACTAACATTTGCATGCCCCCTGTACATTTTTTATCACATTACCCTCTTTTAATGTCTTTATAAGGCTTATAACTCTGAAAGCCTCTTGACTTTTCTCCGACTTGTTAATTTTTATCTTTTCCACTTGCATGTAAGCTTTAAGTGTATAGGGACCTTATGTTCTTGGCTTCTGGAACAGAATCTGGCACCTATCAAGAAATCAATAAATATTTGCTGAGTGAGAAAATTCTGAGAAATAAATATTATATATAAAAAGAAAGCCCTCCTTTTCTAGCTTGGCAGAGGTATATGTGGAACCAGTGGCCTTCAGCTGGAAGAGTCTCTCTGCTCTGCCAGTGTACCATCTCTGACTTAGCCTGTGACTTTGCAGAGGCCCAGATCATTGAGCATGAAGTACCCAAGGGCATGCAAAAGTCAGCATTCATACAACTGCAGCAAAGTCCCTAAAATCCTCATTTATAGATTGCACCCAAAGCACACAGTGAGCAGCTTGGAGTTACAGACACCTGACATCTAATTTTTATTCTGAGGCTGATTTGCTGTGTGACATTTGTCAAGTTACTTAACCTCTCTGGGCTTCAGTTTTCCCACGTGTGTAGGGAAGTTAAGTATTTATTTCCAGATTTACAGGGACAGTACACAATCAGTAAGCTCACATCTGACATGCCCTTTTTCCATCTGTCTTGTTCCTGATCGGGCATCATCTCCCTATTTTCAACCTCCTAGACCAGGCCAGAATAGTGGGGAAGGAAAATCAATGACATAATTTGGACAATTCCTACATCCCGTATGCGTGTCTGGATTATTTTTTCCAGGTGATAACAAAGGTGAACATTTAAGAAAAAAAGATAGGTCTTGGGTAACAGCATCTTATTAAAATGCTTCCCAGCAGCAGGCAAATTTGATTATTCACCATCGAGGCCCATCCAGTTCAGTTACGAGGCAGGAATTACAATCCTTGGGAGGCCAATTCTAGGGAAATTACGGCTATGGGTGTTGAGCTGGATGTCAAGGTCAAGTGTTCTTGGTCCTGGCAGGTGGAGGGCAGGAAAGTGGGCGTCAGCCTTTATTACTATTTTTTTAAATTGAGATGAGATTTACATAACATAAAATTAACCTTTTTAAGGTGAACAATTCTATGGCTTTTAATACATTTCCACTGCTGTGCAGCCATCATCTACCCCCAGTTTCCCAACATTTGTGTCACTACAAAGGGAAGCCCTGTCCCACTAAGTAGTTGCCCCCCGTTTCTTCCCTCCCTGACCCCTGGCAACTGATAGTTTGCTCTCTGTCTCCATAGATTTACTTATTTTGAGGATTTCAAAGAAATGGAATTGGACAATCTGCCGCTTTTTGTGTCTGGCTTGTTTCACTCAGTGCAATGTTTTTGAGGCTCACCCATATTGCACCATGTATTACAAATTAATATCTTTTTAGGGCTAATATTGCATTATTATGCCATGTTTTTTTCATCCATCCATCTGCTGGACACAGTTGGATTATTTTTTCCTTCTAGTTATTGTGAATTTGGTTACTTTGAGCATCAGTGTACAAGTATTCTTTTGAGTACCTGTTTTCAGTTTTGGGGGGTATATATCGAGGAGTGGCATTGCTGTGTCACGTGGTAACTCTATGTTTAACTTTTTGAGGAGCTGCCAGACTGTTTTCCCAAGGACCACACCCCTTTATGTCCCCACCAGCAACGTGTGAGGGTTCTAGTTTTTCCACATCCTCACTGACACTTGTTCTTTTATTTTTTTTTATTATAACCATCTTAGTGGGTGCGAAGTGAAATCTTATTTTCCTAATGGCTAAAAGATGTTGAGCATTCTTTCATGTGTGTAGCGGCCACTTGTATGTCTTATTTGGGAAAATGTTGAAGTCCTTTCCCCTTTTGTTAATGGGGTTTTGTCTTTTTTGTTGTCAAGCACCAGGCTTTCTTAACCCTGTTGGCTATTTGGCTACAAGGGCCATTGGTGAAGAAGCCGGATGCAAACCCCCATCCAGATAATCCCTGCACAAAACAGAGTCAGAAAAGGAAAGCAGGGGGTGGCGCCTGTGGCTCAAGGAGTAGGGCGTCAGCCCCACATACTGGAGGTGGCGGGTTCAAACCTGGCCCCGGCCAAAAACTGCAAAAAAAAAAAAAAAAAAAAAAAAAAAAGAAAGAAAGAAAATGAAAGCGGGGCGGGGGTTGCTCAAGTGATTCTATTTAACTTCTAACAAAGACATTTCACCAACTGACAAAGAAGTTTAGACGTCTTTCTTCTTTTCTTCTTTTAGAATATTACAAAGATTTCTGCAATTCTTGCTCAAAAATACTATAATTTTAGCGAAATCCTGACATGTGCAACAACATGAATGAAATTGGAGAACATGATGTTAAATGAAATAAGCCAAGCACAGAAGGACAAATCTCACAAGTTCTCATTCATATGTGGGAAGCTAAATATTAAAATAATTGGTCTCAGGGAAACATTGGTTCGCTGGAAAGCATAGTTAGCAGAGGTTGGAAGTGGCGGCAGTGTGTGAGTGTGGGGTAAAGTGACGATGGCTACGGGGATGCAAAAATATAGTCAGGTAGTTCGAGAGAATGAACAGCATTTGATAGCACAACACAGTGACTAGAGTCAACAGAACAAGCCAGGGCATACTTTAAAATAACCAGAGTGAAATTGGAACATTGTTAACACAAAGAAATGAGAAATGCTTGAGGCGATGGATACCCCAAGTACCCTGATTTGATGAACACACATCATATGCCTGTATCAAAATAGCTCATGTACCCTATAAATATATACAACTATTATGGACCTATAATAACCAAAAATAAAAGTTAAAAAAATACTGTAATGCGGGCGGCACCTGTGGCTCAGTGAGTAGGGCGCTGGCCCCATATGCTGGGGGTGGCAGGTTCGAACCCGACCCTGGCCAAACTGTAACAAAAAATAGCTGGGCATTGTGGCAGGCGCCTATAGTCCCAACTATTGGGGAGGCTAAGGCAAGAGAATTGCTTAAGCCCAAGAGCTGGAGGTTGCTGTGAGCTGTGATGCCACAGTACTCTACCAAGGGAGACAAAGTGAGACTCTGTCTCCAAAAAAAATAGTATAATGCTAGTACACAAGTAGTTCTTCCCATTATGAGAACATTCCACGTGCTTAAGTCCTTTTAATCACTCAGAACATTCCCTCTTTATCTGTCATATGGAAACAATGTGTAGTATGTGGTAATTATCCCCTTTGATAAAACCATGTGTGAAAACATATACAACACACCAAGTACTACCCACCTGGCCGATTTACGTACACTTTTCTGTTTTGGTTTTTTTTTTTACTTTAGGTTTTGCTTCATGGGTTTTTATAGCCATATTACACAGCATCAGTCAAAGAGACAGTGCATGGAAAACGTAGCGTGATTCCAAATTTTTCTTCTTCCTTTCATCTTCGGCTTCTTCCCTGTAATTCCATTAACCCGTCAAAGGCTTTGGAGCCAGGGATATTCTTCAACACCTCCAACGGAGAGTGTGAGGCTTGCTCTGTCTTGGTGTCGGAAAGTCCTTGGATGTTCTGGAGAAGGGCCCGTTTTCGCTGACCTCCAGCTACTAGTGTGGGCTTGGAGTGAGGCCCGTGACACTAACTTTACCGCGAAGTTAATTCCAGATCTCTGGAGGTTGGTGAGTTCTGCTAGGATCCTTGAGTCCTTCGGGAAAGTAGTGCAGTGGAGTGACAACTTTGGCTGTAAAATCATAAGGCTTAAGTCAAAACCTGAGTCTTCTACTACGCGGATATGGGACCCGGTTGAGTTTCTGGATCATTCTTGGGGTCACTTTCATTGCTTTTAACGTGGGGTCAACAAGAGTGGTCACTCTACTAGGTTTGGGTATTGTAATGATGGCCAATCTCGACCAAGTCCTTATTATGGACCAGCACCGAATAAAGTGTTTTATAGCAATTTTAAATGTAACCCTTGCTGTATTTCTAACTAGATGCTCTTTTTAGTTCTATTTTATAGATGGGGAAAAGGAGGTCAAGAGACATTACTTCAGCTGGGCCAGGTTCACAGAGCTGAACCTCGGGGCAACTGGGATTAGCACCCCATCTCCTTGGTATTACCATCATCTGTACTCTCCCCTCTCTCGCGTGGCCGCGACACTAAGCCGAGGTCCCAGCACGTGGTAAACATGTTGTATATATCTCTTCCCTTTCCTTATCACTCAGAAGGAATCCCCCACGAGCCTCTCCCGGAGACTCAAATTCAGGAGGGCAAAACAGAGTTCTGTAAGGGATTCGCCTAATGTTGCCAACAAAGATTTTGGGGGTCTGCAAAGCCCCTGAAGAATTTGGCTCTGAGCAGTTTTCCCCTTCATTTCTAAATCCAATGGCAGATTAGGCGAAATGGAATCCGTATGTTTCTGATTCATTTACACTTAACTCATCAAAATGTTCCTTTTTATGAGCTATTTGATGTCCAGAAAGCCTTTTGAGTAGATTTTATAAGCCTTTTAAAGACTTTTCTCTTAGAAACAGGCAGTTGCATTTTGCCAAGAATAAACAAACTTGAACCTCAAAAGTGCAGAGCTTGCCAGAGATCCCGATGCCAGAGGGCAAGTTTTCGGAGTCACCCCTTCCTCGCTCCTGACGCCTTCTTCCATTTCTTCTTCTCCCTCACCCCCACCCCATTCTTGGCCTCTCTGTTTCCTCCTTGGATTCCTGGCAGAACTCTTTACCCCAGTTCCAAGCATTCGCAGCCCCTTCCAGCATATTCTTCATGTGGCTGTTCTTAGCAGCAGCAGCCTCAGATATTCCACGTCTTGCTGTCCTATTACCTGCCAGGGGGCATCCGAGAACACACAGAAAGGTACAGTGGATTCCCAACAGCTCTGAAATCAATACAAATATGAGTATCCCTCACCTTGTGGTTTCCAAAGAGCTCTCTCTCCAAAGATGGCAAACTCCAAAGATGTTCGTTTTGTCTTGCTTTGCTCTGCCACCCCCTAAGAAGGACTTAAAGGCCACTACGAAGGCTGCTGCAGGATTTGGTCTTTCTAGGATGTTCGATCTAAAGAGGAAGGACTCCTGGAAATCAAAGCAAGGTTACACATGTTACCCACCTCTTCACAACATCTTTGAGGATCAGCTATGATATTTCCATTCTGTACCTGAGAAAACTGAAGTTCAGAAAGCTAAGTCCTTTACATGAGGCCGCCCAGCATGGCCAATGAAGCCAGGGGTTAAGAACTAGTACCGGCCTAGCCTGCCCGTCTCCCAAAAGGTGGCATGCAGGCTACTGGCAGGTGTAGAGGATTAGAGAAGGCTCGAGAACGTGAAATTCATGATTCTGAACCACAGAGAAAGAGTGTTTTCCATTTGCAAGCCTCTTCCACTTCTCACTACTACATAGATAGTCTCAGTTTGGTTTGGTCTGTGATATGGAGAATGCCCCACAGATATAGCAGTGCACAGCTAGAATTTAATAGCTGTGTTTCTGTGTTTTCCTTTCAATCTTTTTTATTTATTTATTTATTTATTTATTTATTTATTTGAGGCAGAGTCTCACTCTCTTTCTCCATGAGTGCCATGGCAACCTCAAAGTCCTGGACTCAAGTGATCCTCCTGCCTCAGCCTCCCAAGTAGCCGGGACTACAGGCGCCTGCCACAACGCCCGGCTATTTTTAGTGGAGATGGAGTCTTGCTCTTGCTCAGGCTGGTCTAGAACTCCTGAGCTCAAAAGGTCCTCCCATCTCGGCCTCCCAGAGTGCAATTTTTTTTAAACTTAACCTTTCCTTATGACTATAACATTGAATATCTATCTATACATATATACACATTGAATATATATATAATGATATACAACTTCTTTGTGAAATTCAGTAAATAAAACTAGTTGATTTAAGAACAATATTGTAACTAGGGCATACCTCAGAGGGATTGCAGGTTCAGTTCAGACCACTGCAATAAAGTGAGTCACATGAATCTTTCGGTTTCCCAGCGCATGGAAAAGTTATGTTTACACTCTATTGTACTCTCCTAAAAGCACAATAATGTGTCTAAAAATAATGTACCTACTTTAATTAAAATACATTTTATTGCTAAAAATGTCAACAATCCTTGACGCCTTTAGTGAGTCATATAATCTCATCAGTGGGGAGTCTTGCCTCGGTGCCGATGGCTGCTGACTGAGTAGGGTGGTGTTTGCTGGGAACTGGGGTGGCTGCGGCCATAGCTTAAAATAAAACAATGATGACGTTTACCACATTGATCATCTCTTCCTTTCATGAAAGATTTCTCTGTGGCATGAGGTACTGTTTGAAAGCATTTTACCCACAGTAGAACTTCTTTCAAAATTGAAGTCAATCCTCTCAAGCCCCTCTGTGCTTTATCAGCTAAGTTTATCTAGCATTTATTTGCAGTTTGGCTGAGGCCAGGCTTGAACTCGCCACCTACGGTTTATGGGGCCGGTGCCCTACTCGCTGAGCCACAGGTGCTGCCCTTTATCTAGCATTTTAAGACCTTTGTTGTCATTTCCACAATGCTCACAGCATCTTCACCACGGGTAGATTCCATCTTGAGAAACCACTTTCTTTGCTCATCCATAAGAAGCAACTCCTCATCCATTAAAGTTTAATCATGAGGTTGTAGTAATTTGGTCACATCTTCAGTCCCCACTTTCTTTTCTAGCTCTCGTGCTGTTTCCACCAAACCATCAGTTACCTTCTCCACTGAAGTCTTGAGCTATTCAATGTCATCTATGTGGGCTGGAATCAATTGCTGCCAGATTCCTGTTAATGTTCATATTTTGACCTCCCGTGAATCATGAATATCCTTAATGCCATCTAGAATCGTGAATATTGCCAAGATGGTTTTCAATTAATTTTGTTCATAGCCATGAGAGGAATCATTATCTATAGAAGCTATAGCCTCACAAAGTATATTTTTCAGATAATAAGAATTGAAAGCAAACCTATTTGAGGAAAACTTCCCTGGTCTTCTTTGAGATGTAGACATCCAGATACATGGGACTCACAGAATTACAGAGAAATACATTGCAAAAGGTACTTTACCACTCCTGCTGCCTGAGCTGCACGTGATAAAGAATCCTCTGATGTGGGGTCAGTGAAGGGGTGAGCCTCAGTTTGGATACTACATATTACTATTGTTTAATTCATCTTTATATTTAAATAAAAATCAATATAAATGAAAAAAATAAAAAATAAGAATTGAAAGTTGAAACTACTCCTCGATCTATTTATCTACAGGATGGATATGTGTTAGCAAGCATGAAAATAACATTATTGAGTGACCAAGTATAATGTCAATGAACAGTAACATTTTGATGGAGCTGGAAAATATTCTTCTTAGTAAAAATGTATCTCAGGAATGGAAAAAAATATCCAATGTACTCAGTATTACTGTGAAACCAATTTATAGTCACTCACACTTGCATATGAAAAATGAATCACAGCTATAGCCTAGGATGAAGGAGGGAAGAGAAGGGGGAGGGGAAGGGAGGTGGGTAGGTCGATAGAGGGAGGGTTAGTGGGGGGACCACACCTAGGGAGCATATTGCAAGCACAAGTGGGATTTACCAGGTGTAGATCATAAATGTCTTAATGCTGTAATTGGGTAAATTGAGGTGAAGACTATGTTGATTAGTAGGATGTAAGTACTCCAATTTGTACAAATAATAAACATATTGAATCCATAATGGCATAAATTTATTTATGATCTATGTACAAATGACTTAATTAAAAAAAAAAAAGAACAGTAACCTTTTGAAAGGAATCTTTCTTCCTGAGCAGTAGGTCTCAACAGAGCATTTAAAATATTCAGCAAACCATGCTGTAAACAGATGTACTGTCATGTAGGCTTTGTTATTCCATTTTTAGAGTACCAGCAGAGTAGAGTGAGCATAATTCTTAAGAGCCCTAGGATTTTTTGGAGCAGGAGTGAGCACTGGCTTCAACTTAACATCAGCAGCTGCATTAACTCCTAATGAGTGAGTGAGTCTGTCCTTTGATGCTTAGAAGCCAGGCATTGACTTCTTTCTAGCTTTGAAAGTCCTAGATGGCATCTTCTTATAATAGAAGGCTGTTTTGTCTACATTGGAGATTTGTTTTGCTGGAGCCACCTTTATCAATTATCCTAGCTAGCTCTTCTGGATAACTTACTGCAGCTTCTCCATCAGCACCGGCTGCTTCACCTTGCGCCTTTATGCTGTGAAGACAGCTTCTTTCCTTAAACAGCATGGACCAACCTCTGCTAGCTTTTGACTTTTCTTCTGTAGCTTCCTCACCTCTCTTAGCCTTCATAGAGACTTAGGAAGAGAGTCAGGGCTTAGCTCTGGATTAGGCTTTGATTTAAGGGAATGTTGTGGCTCATTTGATCTTCTGTCCAGAACAATGATACTTTCTCTGTATCAGCCATAAAGCCATTTTGTTTTCATGTCATTTATGTATTCACTGGAGTAGCACTTTCAATTTTTTTTTTTTTCCTTTTTGAGACAGTGTCTTCTTACTGTGTACTCTGGGTAGAGTGCTGTGAAATCATAGCTCACAGCAACCTCAAACTTGAGAAATCCTCTTATCTTGCCTCCTGAGTAGTTGGGACTACTGGCACCACAATGTCACAACGCCTGGCAAGTTTTTCTATTTATTTATTTATTTATTTATTTATTTATTTATTTATTTATTTATTTATTTATTTTGAGACAGAGCCTCAAGCTGTCACCCTAGAGCACTGTGGCATCACAGCTCACAGCAACCTCCAATTCCTGGGCTCAAGCGAGTCTCCTGCCTCTGCCTCCCAAGTAGCTGGGACTACAGGTGTCCACCACAACGCCTGGCCATTTTTTGGTTGTAGCCGTCATTGTTGTTTGGCGGGCCTGGGCTGGGTTCAAACCCGCCAGCTCAGGTGTACGTGGCTGATGCCTTAGCCCATTGAGCCACAGACGCTGAGCCAAGTTTTTCTATTTTTAATAGAGATGGGTCCCACTCTTGCTCAGGCTGGTCTTGAACTCCTGAGCTAAAGGGATCCACCCATCTAGGCCTCCCAAAGTGCTAGGTCTATGGGTATGAGCCACTGTACCCAGCTACTTTAAATTTTCTTGAAGAACCTTTCTTTTGGATTTATAATTTGGCTGTTTGGTGCAAGAGGCCTAGCTTTGGCCTTTCTTGGCTTTTGATATGACTTTCTCCCTAGCATAATCATTTCTACCTTTCTTTTTTCCCCCTTGAGACAATGTTTCACTATGTCACCCTCGGTAGAGTGCTGTGCTTTCACAGCTCACAGCAACCTCAAATTCTTGGGCTAAAGCAATTCTCTTGCCTCAGCCTCCCAAGTAGCTGGGACTACCTGCACCCACCACAATGCCTGGCTATTTTGTTGTTGTTGTTGTTGTTGTTGTCATTGGTTTAGCAGGCCTGGGGCCCAGGTTTGAACCTTCCAGCTTTGGTGTATGTGGCCTGTGCCCTGACCACTGAGTTATGGGTGCTGAGCCCATTTCTACCTTTTGACTTAAAGTGAGAGACATGAGACTCTTCCTTTCACTTGAACACTTAGAGGCCATTGTAAGGCTATTAATTGGCCTAATTTCAATATTGTTGTGTCTCTTGGAAGAGGGAGGCACAAGGAGAGGGCAATAGATGGGGAAATGCTAGTTGGTGGAGCAGTCAGAACACACACAACTTTTATTCATTTTTTTTTTTTTTATGAGACAGAGCCTCAAGCTGTCACCCTGGATAGAGTGCTGTGGCATCACAGCTCACAGCAACCTCCAATTCCTGGGCTCAAGCGAGTCTCTTGCCTCCACCTCCCAAGTAGCTGGGACTACAGGCGCCTGCCACAACTCCAGGCCATTTTTTGGTTGCAGCTGTCATTGTTTGGCGGGCCCGGGCTGGATTTGAACCTGCCAGCACAGGTGTACGTGGCTGGCTCCTTAGCCCGTTGAGCCACAGGCGCTAGCCACAACTTTTATTCATTTTTAAGTTTGCCTTCTTAAATGGGTGTGGTTCAGGGCACCTCAAAACAATTACAACAGTAACATCAAAGAACACTGATCACAGATCACAGTAACAAGTGTAATAATAATGACAATGTTTGAGATATTGCAAGAGTCACCAAAATGTGGCACGGAGGCACAAAGTGAGCACACGCTGTTGGAAAAAGGGCATCAACAGATTTGCTTGAGGCAGGGTTGTTATAAAATGGCAATTTGCAAAAAAAGTGATATCTGGGAAGCACAGGAAAGCCAAGTGCATTCAGAAAAAGCATGCCTACAGTTGATTATGCAGCTGGTGAGTACAGCAAAAGTGATGAAGGTACCATTCAAAGATCGACGTTTAGATAACACACACTGAGTCCACTTTACAGGTGATGAAACTGAGTAACCAGAGAGTAACTGAGTAACTCGGGAAACAGCACTAACAGCTTGGTTAGTTCACATCATGTCCCGGTAGGTATTTGTGGGGCTTCTTTGATGAGCTCAGTGGCTTTGTACCAGGTGTGCCTAAGTGATGCTACTTCCATCCTCAGTATCGCTGAATGGCGGAGTGAGTAGGCAAGGGAATGACAGAATGAATGGATGAATGAATGACCAAACCATTGAGTAGGCAAGGGAATGAAAGAATGAATGGATGAATGAATGAACAAACCATTGAGTAGGCAAGGGAATGAAAGAATGAATGAATGAATGACCAAACCATTGAGTAGGCAAAGGAATGAAAGAATGAATGGATGAATGAATGAACAAACCATTGAGTAGGCAAGGGAATGACAGAATGAATGGATGGATGAATGAACAAACCATTTGCTGGCTTCTTGATCCCCCCTTGAAGAAAGAAAAGATACCTTAGAAGGGACCAAGATGGGCTGGGCTAGATCTTAAGCTGATTTTAACTACCTTAAAGTGTAGAGGTATTTTGGTTTTTTTCTTTTTTCTTTTGAGACAGAGTCGCCCTCAGTAGAGTGCTGTAGCATCACAGCTCACAGCAAACTCTTGGGCTTAAGCTCTTCTCTTGCTTCAGCATCCCCAGTAGCTGGGACTACAGGCGCCGCCATAATGCCCGGCTATTTTGGTTGCAGTTGTCCTTGTTGTTTTTAGCAGGCCCGGGCCGGGCTCGAACCCACCAGCCTCAGTGCATATGGCCGGTGCCCTACTCACTGAGCTAAGGGCACTGAGCCAGTATTTTTAGTTTTTGACTAATAGTTTTCAACTGGGAATGGTTTTGCATCCATCCCCCCCACCAGAGGACATTTGGCAACACCTGGAGACACTGCTTGTCACGGCGAGGTGGGTTGGGGTAGAATCCTTTTGTTACGTAGTGGTTACAGGTCCAGATGCTGCTAAACATCCTACAATGCCGCCATGCGCAGAGCAGCCCCCGTGACGGCCCAGCGCTAACAGTGCCCAGACAGAGAAGGCCTGTTTCAGAGCACTCAGCAAAGTCATCACCACGTGGAGACAAAGAGGGTCTGAGAATCCCTCCAGCAGTTCAGTCTTGCTGAGTCCTTAAAAATATCTTTTCCCCCTGGCTGGCAGGCACTTAGCAAGCCTTTTCACCTTTCAGTTTTGCTGATGGATGCCTGGACGTGCAGGTATATATTTATAACAAAAAGATATTGATCACCAGGAGTAGTAATTTGTTGATGTGATAATCTTTGATCATTGCTGTGGTAGCCCCAAAACATGTTTGATTGCCTGGCAGAAGCCTTATTGATCTCTCTGCATTTTTTTTGTTTTATCTTATTTTGGAGAGGGGTATTTACAATTAAATATTTCTAGATAGCTTTGATGTTATTTTGCCCATTGGTGCTTCAGATGCTGGTGACAGCTTTACACAGCTACAGTATAGTACCAACGGGAAAGAACTGGCCACCGTTGCTTACACTGGCCTCTCCATGAGGGTGTATCTGTTGCCCCAGGCTGTGTACTCCGTGAGAGTAGAGGCAATATTATTTTCACCATTGTTCTTTAGCACTTAGCACCTTTCCAGCAACCTAAGATAAGGAAGGTTAGTGAATATTATTTGAATGAATGCATCACAGTTTTTTGTTGTTGGTGTTGTTTTTTATTTTTGAGACAGAGTCTCAAGCTGTTGTCCTGGGTAGACTGTTGTGGTGTCACAGCTCACAGCAACCTCAGACTCATGGGCTTCTTGCCTCAGCCTCCCAAGTAGCTGGAACTATAGGTGCCCACCACAACGCCTGGCTATTTTTTTTGTTGCAGTTGTCCTAGTTGTTTTAGCTGGCCCGGGCCAGGTTTGAACCCACCAGCTTCTGTGTGTGTGGCCAGTGCTCTACCCACTGACCTACAGGCGCTGCCCTGAATCACAGCTCTTAAACTCACATTCTATGTCAACATTAAGCTGTGAAATTTCCCTTTTGTGGATAATAAAATGGATGTTCAGGAAGGTTAAGTTACTCATTCAAGGTCACATAGCTGGACCCATGGAAGAAGAGACCGAAAAGTGCTGCTGGTGGAAGTTAACTGCCCTCTTCATCGCACCCAGAAGGCACACGTATCTAGTTAAAAGCTCTGAGAGACTGAAGCCACTGCCGCTAACTGAAACATTTATTTGTTTTGTGCAGTGAAATCCTCCACAGTGAGAGAAAGGATTGAAAAGCACAAGAATGTTGTTGGTATTGCCACCTTTGAGGGACCTGAGGATACCTTAAGGATCATACTGAGTATCCTTGGGTTCTCTAAGAACCTCAGTCTCTTCATCTCCAAAATGGGCATAATCTGAAGCTTATGAAGGTAGACCAAAGTAATAAGTGCAAGGCTGGGGTCCTGGTAGATAGTAAGAGTCTTGAAAAGCTTGAGCTATTAATACTGTGTGCATGTGTGTGGCATTACCCTTTGCAGAAAAAAAGACAACGCTTTGTCTTTCTGAAAACTAAGAGAAAAAAACAGCAATAAAGCAGTAGAAAGAATGAACATGAGCTTCCCCTCCCCTCTACTGCTGTGAAAAATTAACCCCTTTGCTTAGGAGCACACAGACTGTTGAGAGGAAAGTAAGACATAAAACATGAGCAGGGAACAGATGCTGGGAAAATGCCATCTTTTTATTGGCACTATTAGAGGGAAATATATGAACTGTATAATACCATCATAAATACAGTTATTTGTAATGTCAAAGTAACAATGCCAGCCACAGTGCTCGTCTCTTTCATTCTCTCCTCTTCAAATGCTTCATAACCCAGCATAAAATCACAGGAAAATGTGAATAATATTTTTATTCTTTAGAGGGTTCCTAATGATATATTGGTAATATTACCCTGCATCCTTCAGTATGAGTTTTTTGCTTTTCTGCAAGTCTATTAATTCCTCTTTTTGTCTAAAGGGCAAAGCTCTTTCATTTAAAAACATTTTAAGAAGAATGAGGTGCTAGAGTGACTATCTTGACAAACCATCACAAGGCTGTCATACCCACCCTCTCTCCCCATTCCAGTTGGTATGGGAACCTACTGTTTTCACCAGGGAAGCAGGTCAGGAGGAAATCATAACTGATTGGAGCCGAGATATCAAAGTTGCTTTGAAGGCTCGGTGCCTGTGGCTCAACGGGCTAAGGCGCTAGCCACGTACACCTGAGCTAGTGGGTTCGAATCCAGCCCAGGCTGCCAAACAACAATGACGGCTGCAACTAAAACATGGCCAGGCGTTGTGGTGGGCGCCTGTAGTCCCAGCTACTTGGGAGGTGGAAGCAAGAGACTCGCTTGAGCCCAGGAATTGGAGGTTGCTGTGAGCTGTGATGCCACAGCACTCTATCCAGGGTGATAGCTTGAGGCTCTGTCTCAAAAAAAAAAAAAAAAAAAAACAAAATTGCTTTGAAAAGAAAAAAAGTTGTTGTGCATTTTATCTTTTTATCCTCTTTCTTTGTACACACACACACACACACACACACACACACACACACACACACACACACTTGAGTTCAGATATCTGGTCAACCCAGAAACTCAGGAACAGAAACTAAGTCTATGTGAATGAATACATCTGGTCAACCTCGGACACGGATAAACAACCCCCTCCCCATATCCCACCCTATTACCAGACAACATGTTGAGGGGTACCTAAGCTCCAGCAAGCAACGATTTCTAAGTGATGTATGGGGACAGCACTCTGAGACCGTAGAATAAAAGTTCGCAATTTGTTTGTCATTCTTTTACTATATTTCATATGCATTTGCCTCCTACCATTAAAGGCATTTTGGATTTTATTCTAAAATGGAGCACATTGTAATGTTTTTCTTCTCATCTCAAGATTTTTTTTTTCTTTTGAGACAGGCGCCTAACACATGAATTTAGTGAGTGTAGGAGAATTGATTTTTCTTGATTTTTTCAGTTCAATTGTTTAGGACCAGAAGTGGAAATATTGTTTTTAGGACAGAGGGGAATGGAGAAATGATGGCAATTATATGTGTGTGGATTAGGGGTGTCTAGTGATTTTGGATGAAATTAACTATTAATACCAGAATATTTAGATTTGAAACAAAAAAGGTGTCTCCTTTTCTTTCTCTCTCCCTCTCTCCCCCTTCTTATTTTTCTTTTCTTGTCTTCCCCACCTCCATTTATGAAAGACATACATGCTGACTTCATAAAGTTAGAAAATAGGCAAAGAATAAAGAAAAAAATATCACCTATGATCTAGCAGCACAGAGATAAGCACTGTAGCATTTTGATTTATTTCCTTCATGTTGAGATAATGTTGTAGATACAATTTTGAATCATCTTTCATATACTGTCACATCCTGAGCATTATACTCATGGTGTTAAATATTCATTACAGTCATAATTTAAAATGATTGTGTAATATTTGATTCTACCCCAATTTTACTTACATCTTTTTAATGGATGGATACTTAGCTTAAGAAATCTTTATTATTATAAACATCAGGTATGATGAACATGTTTATGCATAAATCATTGCCCCTGTGTTGTGTTCAAGGATGAAAATTATTCAGAACAGCTGGTGCATAGGCTATAAGGGCTGACCCAAAGAGATGAGGTTGGGTAGGTAGGCAAGAAACACATCCTTCTTGCCCCTGTATGTTATGCTAAGGTTGTAAACTTTATTCAAAAAACAATCATAGTCATGATAATGATGGTCACAAAAGCTAATATTCATTGAGTTTTTACTGTTCATTAGACTTCTTTCCAAGGAATTTTTAATATATTAACTAATTTAATTTCTTTAATAACTCTGACCCATATGTATACCTTGCAAAATCAAAGCACAGAGAGGTTGAGCCTTTTCGCCAAGGTCATAAAACTGGGAGAAACCCATACAGTGGAGCTAACATGGTCCATCCCATAGCCCACTACCTTATAACAATAGGGAGCCACTGGAGGGTGTTGGATGCAGTCTGGGGATACATGATGAATGGATTTGTGTGTTTTAAAGGTTTATTCTGTCTGCAGTGAAGAGGAGACATGGGTGGAGCAAAGGTGCAAAGGTGGAGGTAGCAAGACAAAATCCAAGAGGCTGATGGAGGTAGCGAAAGCTGGTGGCATTAGGATGGAGGGAAGAGGAAAAAAATTAGGGAACATTTGGGCGGTTGTAATTGACAGGGCTTAGATCTGGAGGTAGAGGGAGGAAAATTTGGTAGATGGGTGGAGGGTGGATCCTTGTGTAGAGACAAGTCACCCAGCTACTAAGTGGAGGAGGTGGGATTTACAGCACTAGAGTCAGGAGTTCTGGAGATGGTGCGGGAGAAGATGGCTGTCCCAGGTGAGAGTACTTTTAATAAATACAGGAGAGGAACCCAGAACTAGAATTGGAGGATGGAGCCCAGATACCGTGTAGCACAAGACAGAGCATTGTCATATGCAGAACGTTGTCCTTTATCCAGAAAGACAAGATGTAGAGCCCAGATATGACACCACAAGGGGCATCCCATATCAGCCATCTCTTATGCAACTCATGGAAACCTGCTTTGTGTGAAGAAGGGCAAGGGACAGGAGGAGCTGAAAGGTCAGGTGGGGGTCACTTCATTCATTGCCTAATGCCAGGAAGCCACTCAGATGAGGCAATCAGCTCCACTGTAGAGATGTCTATAAATTTAGGGGCTCCTGGCTGGGCGCCCATAGCTCAGTGCGGAGGGCACCGGCCACATGCACCCCAGGGCTAGTGGGTTCTATCCCGGTCAGGGCCTGCTAAACAATGACAACAATAATTAAAAAATAGCCGAGCATTGTGTCAGGTGCCTGTAGTCCCAGCTACTTGGGAGGCTGAGGCAAGAGAATCGCTTACACCCAAGAGTTGGAGGTTGCTGTGAGCTGTGATGCCACAGCACTCTACCGAGGGTGACATAGTGACACTCTGTCTCAAAAAAAAAAAAAATTAGAGGCTCCTGTAAGTGGTGTTCCTAAGGATTGGGGGTCTGTTTGTTTGAGAAGATGAATACCAAATACAGGTTGACCCTTCAAATGTAAGTCTAATTAAGTAGGTTTTCTTTGAAAGAGTACTACGGGCAAATAAGGTGATAAAGTGGGAAGACCTGAGTTTTGGAGATTGGTCATTGTAAGTTTGAATTCTAGTGTTTTCACTTTTTTTCTGTGGACCATAGAAATGCTAGTTTACTTCCTTGGACATCTGTTTATTCAACAGCAAAATGGGGATAATATGGTTGTCCAAAATGAAATGATGTATCTATATCTTTATCTCTGTATGCCCACCTCCCCACCCAGAAGGGAGGAGCTATATCAAGTATGTCCACCTGGACTCCATTTTCTTTCTCCTGCAACCTCCAGATGGCCTTCTTGCCTACTTTGAATATGTTGATTGTCCCCTCAGTGTTGCTGAGTTGTAATTTTACAGATCCTAATGTCACGGTTGGTCCCTGGAAGTCCATAGGATTACTCAATCCCCATGTAGCTCTTTTTTTTGAGACAGAGCCTCAAGCTGTCACCCTGGAGAGAGTGCCGCGGCATCACAGCTCACAGCAACCTCCAATTCCTGGGCTCAAGAGAGTCTCCTGCCTCCGCCTCCCAAGTAGCTGGGACTGTAGGCGCCCGCCACAACACCCGGCCATTTTTTGGTTGCAGCCGTCATTGTTGTTTGGCGGGTCCGGGCTGGATTCGAACCCGCCAGCTCAGGTGGGTTGGCACCTTAGCCCGTTGAGCCACAGGCGCTGAGCCCCCATGTAGCTCTTTATAATGTGCAAAGAACTTTCTGTAAATATCCTTATTTATCACTCGTCATCTCAGCTCTGTCAATTAGGTGTTAAGAACATTCCAATTTCACAGCTGGAAAAAACTGAGTCTCAGAGAAGCAAAGTGATCAGCCCCGTCTCCAGAAAAGGTGCACTAAGGACTTGAACGCCAATCTCCCAAGGAGGGATTCCTTGCCTTTTACATAACCATCCTTCCCTTCTGCAGCTCCAAGAGGAAGGACAAAAGATTGTTTCAGCCAGGGTTTCACTTTTGTTCCTTCTTACATGGTGGTAATGCTTCTTGGAACTCAGAGACGTCAGCTACTACACATCACTCGACCAGGCAGTGAAACTCTATCCCTTCCCCACCATGAGTTCTCTCTGTCTGAACTCAGCCCCAGACCTCTTGGAGTTATCAGCACCTTAATCTACAGGGGCGTACATTGTATTATTTGCATTTACATAGAATGGACAATGACCAAACAGCTGGCAACCAAGACAAGGTGGCTGATATTGAAAACAGACACAAAACTCAGAACACCAAAGAAAGTCGATGCATCCCCAAAGGACAAATTAGTGACTTTCATAAGGTAGCACATGTCATCTCATATCTGTGGGCTTTTGAGTTAAGCAGTTTGGGGGCTACGTCTGAGCTTTGCTAGCCACAAGCTGTGTGGCTTTGTACAGGAATCTTCTCTTCTCTGACGACTCAGGTTCCCAATCTGCTGGATAGGCAAGCAGCGACTTTTTCATGTTCTTTTTACTGTTGCACTCCTAGTACCAAGAACAGTGCTCAGTACAGAGCAGTTGCTCTGAAAATATTTGTTAAATGAATTGGTGAATGCATCTGTCAAACAGATCTAATGCTACCACTCCTTCAGGCATATTACGTTGTGAGGATGCAACGGGAGGAGGCATAAAAAGTGTTCATTCAGTGCCCGACACGTTGTGAGCGTGTGATTGATGGTGCCTGCTGTTGTTTTTGGTGTAGTTTTCCTCTCTGGAGGTGGTACCACTTGATTCCATTGCAGAAAGAGATGTCAGAACTCTGAGTCTCCCCAGAGTAAGGTGCTTTGCTGACGGCTGCTCTGGGCGAGGGAGGATGCCGAGCCTGCTGAAGTGCAGAGAGCCATGTTCCTGTGGTCGGAGGAGGAGGGCACGCACTGTCATCACCAGCTCTTGTGGCTGGACCCCCTTTACTCCAAGTCCTAGTGAGTTTAGGAAACTTTCTAAAGTGTACAAGGAAAGAGACAGGACTTGAGATTTGGCTGGGAGTTCTGTATTGTTTGAAGGGAAGCTGTTGTCATGAGGGAAACCAGAGAATACAGTAATTAAAGACCCCATCGCACTTTGCAGAAGCATCCTGGGGGCTCAGACCTGGTGCGCAGCCAACTGTCAATCTAAGTAATTGTGCTTTGATGACCTAGAGATGTCCCTCGGGGTTCCAGAAAACATAGTCCTGTCTCCTGAAAGCCATCAGCTTCTGTGCATAGGGGCCACCTGGCAACAATGGGCAGGAAGGTTGGGTTTTATTACTGGGAGAATCAGTTCCACTGGCGAACAAAGCCGTGCTTGACAGTGTCGCCACACTGCATACCCACACAACACTGTGCTCTAACGCAGTATCACAGACCAACTCCACAACACTTGTGAGCAAACCCAGCATCCCAGCGCATCTTCTGAAATAATTCTGCAGCTCACAGGGCAGCAGGAACCAAAATAATTACTATGGCAACACACAATCACACACCCATATTCCACCTTAACATTTCCTACAGATCCAATGTCTTCCACACTGGACACCTCAATGCAAGGTCCCATCCAAGTGCAATGTTCCTCATAAATCACTCTTCAACCCAACACAGCTTCTCACCAGGACCGTGGCCCAACAAATCCCAAGCCAATCCAAAGCCGAGTCAGCAATGCCTAACTGGCCCAAAGAAATGGAAAGAGAATACCAAAGCAAACTATTGCTTTGGAAAACCCAGTCTCTCTCCAACCAAACTTTGTGGTCACATATGACTGGGGTTTTCCCAGCCTTGGGGGATGAAGAAATCAAAGAGCCATGGCCTTAGATTTGCCAGCATGCAATATTTCCTCTGACCTTGACTGCTGTCTCCCCTCTCTCCTATTCCCTCAGCCACCATTAGTCTGGGCCAATCACAGCTGGGATACGGGTGCCAATTTGGGCCTTGGTGACAGCTTTGAGAGAGAATTGGGGGAAAACATGCCGGGCCAGGGGAGTTCTATGGACGAGAGTTCTCAGCATCCCTGGAACCAGGGCTGTCCACTGGCAGCTCTGTGTGGTCTGTTAGCCCATCCAAGACAAACCTCTAAGCCAACACTTGATTTGGCAGACAGGGAAAAAACAGAACAAAATTTTCTTCCTTTTTCAAGAAGTGGACCCAGGGATCCCAGGCTATTCTCTACTCTTGGTCTTTTTCCTTTTTAAACAAACCGCCTGGCTTTTAAGATCTTCAAAATCCCATTAAAGGCTTTTACCCCTTCGTATATTGGAGGCGTTTGATGAAAGGGGGTGAAGGGGAGGGGAAAGATAATGGGGCCTCCGAGAACAGAGACCAGAGGCCTTAATTTCGCCTGTCTCCCCTGCCGGTAATGGTGTTGGATGTAAACACTCCTCTGGTGAACGCTGGAGCGTGATTACAGGATGGCTGGGGAGAGAGGAAGTGTTTGCAAACCGCAAGGAGGAATGTCGCCCTTTGAAGGAGTTTGGCATTTATTTTTTGCCCCCTCCGCTGTCCCCCGCAATCCCAACCTACTACTTTTCTCCATTGCTGTCTTCTCTGGGTTCCTCGTACTGTAAACACAGTGACAGAAATTAGATGTGGGCAAATCTGTTAAACATTTTCAGTCGAAGTGGGGTTGGCAGTTGTCTTACTCCGCGGGATATGCGAGACGCAGCTAATAACTTGGTAATGGGCCTTTTGTTTCTGTCTGGGGACTGGTGCTTGTGAGGGAGACGCAGGGCCAGGGCGAGGAGGGGCTTGCACGGTGCAAGGTGAGGGTCAGGCTGTTCCGTTTCATGGAACCGACCCAGACTTCCAGTGTTAGGAGGCCAGGTGAGCCCAGCGAGGTCTCCCGAACCCCCGCGAGTTTGGAAGGCGATAACAAACCCCCTCTCCGTCAGGGCCCTGCTCACCCCTCGCGTGTTGGGGGTGGTGCTCTTTGGTCTCCTGATCACGAAGCACCTCTTCTTGACAGCTTCATGCTGTGAACTTCTATTGCCACCTCTTCATTTGTTCCGTGCATGAAATTTCCAGTGACGTCAATGGCGCTCCATATGCAAAACACGTGCACCCCGCGGAACCTCGGAGGGATGCCGGGGAGGAAAGCTCTGGCTGTGTGGATTAGATGCCTACATGTTTTGCTTGTCTGGAAACCTCTGCCTGGGACTAAGTTCCTGTTCTTAATTCTAATCAGACGTTTAGAGTGGGAGCCTTAGAAACCCACAACTGGAAGCTCCAGTAAGTGGTCATCTAATTGATTCAGTCAATACGTATTGAGGGGCACGTTGACCTTGAGACTCGCAGAGCAGGTCATGTGGCCGGTGGGGCTAAATGTTGAGGATATGATGGAGAATAAGACAACCCTGGCCTTTGCCTTCATGGGGAGCTTAGAGTCTGGGGTGATATACACTAAGCATATAATTTCACAAACAATTAATTAGTTATAACATATTAGGGAGCTACAGAAGAGAGGAAGATACAGGGTACACAACGGGGTGGCTAATCTGGCCTTCAGGAGAAGGTGGGTGAAAGGGTCTATTCTTTATCTTTAATGGGGCAACGGTAGAATCCAGGATTTTGCAACCTGGGGCCCAAAGACACTTAGTTTTTAGGAGTTCCATGACCTTCAATGCATCTACTGTCTTCTAAGCTATTTAGAGTAGATGTATCTTCTATCCTTTCCTGAAGTTTTTCAAGGGTTGGAAATACCACACTTTTTATCCAGAGCTCATTTTAGTGTTTTAATCCTCTTGGCTATATGCCAAGCATCATTTTTGGACACTTCATTAATTATAACTGCAACTAACAATGCTGGGGACATTTATGTGATGCCTAATTTAGATTAGGTTCTGTGCTGGGCAGCCCATGATGTCACCATACACGATTTGATTTCATTTTCACTTAAAGGGTTTCATGGAGAAATTGCAGTTAAGCCAATTCCCTAAGATTATGCACTTAGTAATGTAATCAGGATTCAAACTCAGGGCTTCAAATTTTTAATCTATTAGTCTCTCAGACTAAAACCTTTCATAGGTGTTTTAGTCTATTGATACCTTTTCATAGGTTTTTTAGTCTATTGATACCTTTTACATTAGGTTATACATCTCCCAAGAGCAAGGGATATACCATTCATGGGTCTGTGCTATCACTAGAGTAACTTAGTACTTCTCTATGTTCAATTATAATCTTTCCTCTATTTCTATCCATTAAAATTATGTTTGTTGTGGGTGACGAATTTTGAACCCACGTATATCAAGCCCTTATCTCTTCCAGATTTAATGACCAGGCTCCCTTTTATTCTTCCTTAGCACTATCATGTCATTGATGATTTCTGCTGCTCTAGTCCCTTCCACCAGGTGCCCCAGGTACTGTTTACACAAAAGTGGACAACATGATTCAGAAGGAGATGGTGTAGAGCTCTGCGGAGAGACCAACAGCAAAAGGAGATACTCTCAGGCATTAGCAGAGTTGAGAAGAAAGCTGCTCATGGACTCCTGGGGTCACTGGCTTGGTCAAGTCACTGAGGAGAGATATAACGGATTAGAGATTGCTTCAAATTATTCCTTACTCCTCATTTTGAGCGATGGAATTTAATTGCCTTCTTCTTGAACTTGGCTTGACTCAGGCAACTTGCTTGACCAATCGAATGTGTTGGAAGGCTGCTCTAGAACTTCCAAGGCAAATTCCTAAACACTGTTCAGCTTATACCGCTTGGAAAACTTGCTCTTGGAACCAGCAGCCATGCTACAAGGAAGTTCAACCAACTTCATGAAGAGGTCCACCTGGAGAGGAACCAAGGTCCCAGCCTGACAGGACAACCTTGTCATGGGTATGAGCCATCTTGTGAGTGAATCCTCTGTTCACAATTGAATTATTCCATCTGACACTCCGTGGAGCAGAGATCAACCGTCTCTGTTTACGCCTAGCAAATTACAAATTTGTGAGCAAAGTGAATGGCTGTTGTTATCCTAAGTTGCTAAGTTTTGGAGTGGTTTATTACACAGCAATAGGTAACTGAAACTGAAGTCTCTTTTCCTACAAAAGTAGTCACCTGTCTTACAGTTGCAGGGTAGGGGCAGAAGAGAAATGAGCAGACTTGGGCTAGCATGAGTTACCTTCAAAATTTCTTTATTGAATATTGCTTTGCAGACATTGTTTTATTTTTAGCAGCTTTTTTTTCGAGGGGGAGAATTGAGGTAGAAAATGATTGGGCAGAATCTCAGGTCCTTTTCCTTCCTCTACTTTAACTCTTTTGTATACTGGGATTCTAACAATAGCTAACAGTAGCCATTTGTAAAATGCTTCTTATATGAAATGCAATATCCTAAGCATTCGCTGTAGATTTATTTATTTCTCATGACAACTCTTGAGGGTAGATACTGTTATTATTCCCATTTACCAGATAAGAAAATTGAGGCACTGAGAGACTAAACAATTTTTCTAAAGCCACATAGCTAATAAGTGGAAGAACCAAGAATCAAACCCAAGTTACCTGGCTCCGGAATGGATACTCAAAACAATTTTCTATATTGTTTCTATGTAACTTTACCATGGAACAAAAATGGCTTTCTGCTTAAAGAAATGCCCCCAATTTTTTTATTTAGCATCTCTTAAGTATTTCCTAAGCCCTGTCATGGGCTAAGCATAGGGATTTATCAATGAATGGCTGATGATTATAGTTAAGGATTGTGCTAAATGTTTTCCTACAATACATTTATGTCATTCAGTTTTAACAACAATCATATAGGGTAAACACTGTCTTTAGCCCCATTTTACAGATGAGGAAGTCAAGGTCTTCAAGGCTTAAAGAAATTAAATAACTTGCATGAGGGCATATGGGTGGTCTGACCACAGAGTCTGTGCCCCTCATTGCATCGTGCCCTCTGGTGTTTTAGTCTCCTTGAAAGACAAACTAATGAACAGATGCAATATGATGACACAAATGCTTTAAATTAGGAATGCTATAAGGTGCTGAGGTGGGAGGGGATGGAGGAGAAAGTACTCAGTTTTGCCCAGGGAAGTAGAAGGGTTTGGTTTTGTTTTGTTTTTGACAGGTAAGGGACTCCTTGAGTAATCAGACTTTGCCAGTCACACAAAGGAGAGAGAGGCTGTTCCAGTGGGAGTAGGAGATTGGGGGAGAGAGAGGGCACAGGCAGGTGCAAAGGTGAAAAAGCTAGAGAGAAATGTCTTAAACCAGCAACAGATCTGCATTAAAGTAGAAATCATGGGATGAGCATTCTGGCAAAACTGGCAAGGCAGGTAACAAGGTAATTTTATGGCTGACAATGACAATGCTTTCAAAGGGGTTGACACTGACTTGAAAATGAGGGGTATGCACACAAGTCTGTCTCTTATCCAGCCATTTGGGCTCCAATTCCTACCCACTGTTTGAAAGCAGCGTTTGCAGAAAGCAGAGGTCTCTGCAATTCATATAAGCCTGTCTGGTTCCCCAAGAACACATCATTTATTTCCTATAAGTGCTTGTCTCCCTCTTCTTCAAATATGCTCAGGGTTACAACTTTCTCTGCTTCCTGGGGGAGTTGTGCACTCCATATAGTCATTACTCACTCCATAAAGGCTGTCTCCAAACTCTCCTTCTCAGCCCTTTTTTACCTGACCCTTTGCAACTGACCAGTGAAAGGGTAAGCATGTTGCCTCTCCGCCTGCTGAAAGCAGCCGCCATTTTGGATCTCATTTGAAAATGGATGACCCTGGGGAAAGGCATCCTTTCTCTACTCCACTTTTGTCTTAGTTTGAAGTCAGTATAATTTATTTTGAGTCTTCCTTCCTCTTTTCTACATATCCAACCAAAAAACCCCCTAAGATTTATCTATCTATAATTGTAACACTGAGCTTGTGCCCAAGCATGAGCTAATCCATCTCTTGTGATGCCGAGATGGATTAGCGAGTGGTGAATACAAGCTTCTAAGTCATGAATACAATTACCAACCACGTATACAATTTCATTTAACCTCTTTGGATGTTATTCTTCTCATTTGTGAAATGAAGGCATCCATTCAGCTCCATTCTCCTTCATCTCGACGGTGAGGTAGATAGGACAGCTAAGCAAAAATGTGCCACACATTATAAACCAAGTTACAGAGAACTTCTAAATACGGATGAAAAACGTTTTCACATAGTAAATGAGAAAATATCATGAATGTTATATCAATCAGGTTGATAAAAATATCTCTGATTGTATGTGAAGCCTGCACACTGTATTCCATGACTGAATTATTGTACACAGCTATGACTCAATAAAAAATAATTTTAAAAAAATAAATAATAAATAAAAAAAAATAAACCAAGATACAGATAGGCAGTGTCAGTAGTCATGCTATCAGCAGTAGCAAAATCAATACGTAATAATGGAGGCTGGACATGAAAAGAATGGTGAGATCAAAGCCAAGCTGCATGGGTTTGAATTCCACCTTGTCTATTTAATAGCTGTGTGACCTTGGGCAAGTTGTTTTGCCTTTTTGTGCCTCAGCTTTCTCATCTGCAAAATGATGATACTGCCTTCCTCAAAGCAGTGTCATAGGAGTTAAATTGATGAGTACAAAAGTGCTCAGAATAGTGCCTGATATAAGTATTATTGTTATTGTTTTGATTTAGTTTTTTTTTATTTTTTTAGAGACAGAGTCTCACTTTATCACCCTCGGTAGAGTGCTGTGGCGTCACAGCTCACAACCTCCAACTCCTGGGCTTAGGTGATTCTCTTGCCTCAGCCTCCTGAGTAGCTGGGACTACAGGCGCCCACCACAATGCCTGGCTATTTTTTGTTGCAGTTTCGTCAGGGCCGGGTTCGAACCCACCACTCTCAGTATATGGGGTCTGTGCCCTACCCACTGAGCCATAGGCACCACCCGTTATTGTTATCGTTTTTATTATTGTTCTTTACAACTTGTTTCTATGTTTGCATGTAAAAAGTAAGTGCAAATATTGAGCTCCTCTTTTGATAAAAATGTCTCTTCAGCTTCAGAAGCTTGCAGCCTGCATTTTATTCTAGTTAATAATAAAAACTAACAATAATAGGAAATTTGCTTTAAGTAAACCCCTCAATCCTCAGAAGAGACAAGTTGTTTGCAAAAAGGAAGTTTTGGGTGCAGGCCATGATTTTGAACCAACTTAGCAATCAAAGTCCTAAACACATCAGGTTCTTTCCAGATTCTTTCTTGCACAACATTAAGACCAAGGCCAGCTCGGCGCCTGTGGCTCAGGGGTTAGGGCGCCGGCCACATACACCAAGGCAGGCGGGTTTGAACTTGGCCCAGGCCTGCTAAACAACGATGATAACTGCAACAACGACAACAAAAATAGCTGGGCATTGTGGCGGGCGCCTGTAGTCCCAGCTACTTGGGAGACTGAGGCAAGACAATCGCTTAAGCCCAGGGGTTAGAGGTTGCTGTGAGCTGTGACCCCACAACACTCTACCATGAGCGACATAGTGAGGCTCTGTCTCAAAAAAAAAAAAAGAAAGAAAGAGAGCAAGGCAGTGGAATTTGAAGCCATCCATTCTAATATGACTAGATGATTTGTCCTCAGTAGGTAGTGGACAAATACTTGTTAATGTGTTTATGATGAGAAGCCCTTCTGCACTTTTATTCATTTGAACCTTGTTAGTACTAGCTCTGATAAAAATATCTGTTAAAGTTCAGGCTGTGGCCTCATGGTTAGCCAAAATTAACACTTTAAGAAGTCTGGCATTTTTTGGCTATGCTATGCATAAGTATCACCTGGTAATGGTAGAACTTAAAACACACGCATACACACACATACACACACATACACACATGCATTGTACATCGAAATGTATGAAAGAGATTAAGGCCCGGCATGAAAACTATTTTTATAGGCAGTTTGGCCTGAGCTTTGAAGTTCAATAGGGAGTGATGTATTGCTATCAGCTTGGATTTCACACCTATTCAATTCCGTAGCCAGGTAATAATGATGAACAATCTCCTCTGGGTATAGAAGAATGAAATAAAATTAAGACAAGCTGTGAAAAGCCCTCTTGCTGCAATTTCATCTCTGGGTTAGATTTGAGTTTGCCAGAATGTATTTTTACTTTTTTCCCCCTTTAAATTAGATGGTGTAACAATATTGAAGACATTTTGGAGAACCTTCCCCCCACTCCCCTCCACTTACAATCCTAACACCTAAAGACAAAAACATTTTTAATTTTATAGGTTAAGAGTGAGTCCTGGTCCCTATGCAGGCATATGATGATGGAGTTGCATGCGGAATTTATTTTAAAGTGTTTTTATTCTTAACTAGGCATTTTATCATCCTTTCCATTTCACTTTTCCCAAGTGAAAAAAAATTAACATCCAATCACTGTAGGCTCAGTGCTTGTAGCTCAAGTGGCTAAGGCGCCAGCCACATACACCAGAGCTGGTGGGTTCGAATCCAGCCCAAGCCTGCCAAACGACAACAACTACAACCAAAAAAAAAAAGAGCCAGGTATTGTGGGGAGTGCCTATAGTCCCAGCTGCTTGGGAGGCTGAGGCAAGAGAATCACTTAAGCCCAGGAGCTGGAGGTTGCTGTGAACTGCGATGCCAAGGCACTCTACCCAAGGCAACAGCTTGAGGCTGTCTCAAAAAACAACAACAACAAAAAAAATCACTGTCATGCTTGGAAAGCAAGAACTGTTGTACCACGTTTATTACCAGGAGTCTTCTTGTAGGAACTTTAGCTTTTTGTCCTTGAAGCGCCATGTTGCATTTCTGCAACAAATGGTGTGCATTTAGATCCTGTGCCCGTGGGGAAGGCTGCTATGTCTAAGATTGGAAACAGAGTTGTGCTTTGACCTTCAGGTTTTGAGTAAGGCACAGTCTACACTTGCAGTCCTTACCTCCAATCCAGTACAGGTACTTAGCCTGCTCCCTGAGGTTGCCATGGAAACAAGGATGTGGCTACAAGCATCCACACTCAGGTGTTACTCTGAGCTCCCCTCCCCTTACCACGCGTGGCCTTGGACTTGCCAAGCTTGTTCTTATTTAGAACTTTTGCTTCTGCTGCCACCTGAGGCCTTCTTCCTGACTTGCATGGCCAGCTCCTTGTTGTCACTCAGCTCTCTGTTCCCAGGTCACCTCTTCAGAGAGTCTCTCCAACCACCGTGACACCCTAACTGGTCACCATTCCCTGCCCCATTATTTCCTCTATCACATTTCCCACTCAGATATCACCCTATGTAATGTCTGTGCACCTGTGAGTATCTGTCTGCCACCCATCCCTACCTAGACACTTGTTTTCTTCTGCGTATACTCACACCTGGCACTGTACCTGGTGTAGGCAGGTTTTCTTTTTTAAATAATATTAATTTATTATTTATTTGGAGATAGAGTTTCACCATGTTGCCCTCAGCAGAGTGCTGTGGCATCACAGCTCACAGCACCTCTAACTCTTAGATGTAAGCAATTTTTTTGCCTCCATCTCCCAAGTAGCTGGGACTGCAGGTGCCCACCACAATGCCCAGCTATTTTTTTGTTGCAGTTCTCGTTGTTTAGCAGGCCTGGTCTGGGTTCCAACCCGCCCACTTCTGTGTATGTGGCTGGCGCCTTTACCCACTGAGGTATGGGTGCCGCCAGCAGGCAGGTTTTCAACAGAAATGTTCAGTAGATGAATGCGAGTATGGCTCACTCCTGCCTGTTCCATTTCAACCTCTTTTCAATATCTCTTAAGTATTTACTCAGGCTGGGACGGAAACAGGATACTAACTTCCACCCATGCTGTCTTTTAAATCTTCCTTCAGTGCTCTCTAAGGTAATTCTTACACTTCATTTCATATTTGGGGAAAACTGAGGCACACATTTATGTGACTTTCCCATGGTCACACAACACATGAACTGCCAAGTCACAAACACAAAATATAAATCTGTCTGACTCCAAAGTCCCCTTCTTCCCCTGTGGCCAGTATTAGAGTTTTTAGATTACCAGAAACTGGATCTCTGAGTGTCCACCTGCTACACTGGTCAGCTACAGTTCATCCCTCCCAGAGCCAAAGACTGGGTTGGGGAAGAAGCCACCAATCCATTGCCCAATTGGCATTACTTCATGTTTGTTTTCTCATCTGTAAAATGGGCTTAATAATAGCAGAGGTATTGTGGGCCAGATTAATTAATGTTTGGACAAGTTCTTCGAGATTCCCTGGATGAAAGGTATGCGGAGAGCGCCAAGGATTATTAGCAGAGAGGCATTTGCCAGGTCTAATTTAGGATTTCCCACGTTTCTCACTTGGCAGCCTCCATGGTGAGAGCTTATTCAGGAAGTTATCATTAGAGGGCAGGCAACAAACATCCCAGGCTCGTACTTGGCTTGTGACAGCCAAGGGCATGGGTTCTGGTGGCTTCTCATGGGAATATTGCTTCATTCCTCACTGGTGGCCTGTCCTTCCATGGTGAGAGTTAGAGTTTCCCCAATGTCCACCCTTTGGCTTAAGGATATGAGTGAAGAGAGGGCAGTAGGATGAAACCACAGAATGGTTTCACCCCAATACAACAATTCTGTCTCTCAACAGGCAAGGTGATGACCATTAGCACCTTAGATAACCCAAGAACCTGGAAAATCAAGCAATTATAAAACATGAAAAATCAACATCTACCTATGCCTGGAAGGGATAAGCAATTAACAGATTTGATACAATAACATCCATGGAGTCTCCGAAAGACACAACCTGTATGGGACTTTCACTAAAAAAGTTGAGAAGAAATTCTTCCTCCTTGTTTTGCTTCCATTTTCGTGATACTGCTCAGTTACAGAACCAATTGTTTGAAATTAATGTTTTATTTTAGAATAGATTCACAGAAAAACAGTGAAGATAAGACTGAATTCTAACAAGTCTCATATGCAGTTTGCCCCTTACTTAACATTTTATATGAATATGGTGTATTTGTCACAGTAAGTGAACCAATATTGAAACATTACTATTAACTAAAACCCCTACTTGATTGTGTAGATGTCCTTAGTTTTTCCTGAAGTTTCCTTTTCTGCCCCAGAATCTCATCCAGAATCCCACATTATGTTTAGTTGTCACGTCTCATTAGGTTCCTCTTGGCTTGGACAGTTTCTCAGGCTTTCTTTGTTTTTGATGACCTTGACAGTTTTGAGGAGTACTAGGCAGGTGTTTGATGATTTTCTCAATGGGTGTGTGTCTGATGATTTTCTCACAATGAAACTGGGATTATGGCTACAGAGGAGAAACACCGTTGTCATCACAGCATATCAAGGCTACGTACTTATCACCGTTGATGTTAACTTTCATCACTTGACCTTAGGTAGTGTTTGTCAGCAGATGAGTATTTTCAAAATTCATTTTTTACATCACGAAACATTTCCATACCATAGAAAAGAAGATAATTTAATTACTACATCAATATCTGTTTTAAGCTTCATAAGGACTTAACTCATGATGGTTTTTCTCTAACTCACAGCTCTGTGCTCAATGAATATCTTAATGAAAGGAGGAAATGAGCCATGGTTTTTAAAAAAAGAAAGCTTAAAAGAGGATAGATTGTTTATATTGAACTTAGAAAAAGTGATAGCAGAGAAAGAATGTATCAAGGTCTGATGGATGGATGGATGAATGAATGAATGGTGTCTCCAGTATATCCAGAAGAAGAATGGATGGGGCATTCTTGTTCATGTAGAATATTCTTCCCATAGTGGAGGGAGTTGACAAGAGCCCCTGCATATCACCCAGTTGGCACCCTTTTGCTTTTATCTTCTATTCCCCGTGTTCCCTCCTCGTTAGCACATTATGAAGAGACAGTGGGTTGATTGGGCAGCATAAGCATGTCACTCCTTTTTGGAGTATCTTACTCACACATACATCAATAAAGACCTTGGCATACAGATGCCTTCCTCTCTCCCTCAAAAGAATTTGTACTTCCTCTGCATGACTCCACTTTCCATTCATTGATTCATTCAGCAAATACTGGGGGAATGACTATGGTGTAGTAGGCATTGTTTTAGACCCTAGGTTTTTCTAAACAAGACAGATACTGCTCCATCCCCAGGGAGCTCACAATCTGGTGGAGAATTTTGACATGACCATGTCTGGATGCACAATTTGCTCGATGGTAGTGATCTCATCTTGGGATGCCTTCCCTGCTTTCAAATGACACGATACTGGAGTCATCAGGCAGATTCCTGTCTCATTGCTCTGTCTTAGTGTTTCTCCATCTATGAAAGGTAGCAGGCACCTGTAGAAGGAGATCATCTTCCTTCACCCATGTTAGAGCAGAAATAAAGTAAATTTCCAAATTAGTTAATGACTTCACTCACCCTCCTGCTTTAGTTGATTTAACTCACACACCTGAATACCCTGATCGTTTTCATCAGACTTGCAATCTTTCTAAACTAAGTAAGTTATTTTCATGGAAGTCTGCTCCAGTATCTACAGCAGGTGAGCTAGTTCACTAGCTGATTCAAAGCTTTCTGGATAAGATGACCTTCCTTTGGTCAAAGGTGGGCCCTTTAATGAGTCAACGCTGCATGGGAGATTTTCCCAGGAACTGAGAAGATCAGCTTAAGAAAGGAATTTGTAAAGTGTAGAGAGGCACCAGGTACATTGGGTCCAGATCTTAGCATTGTGAAGTCACTTGGCTTGCCTATGTAATAGGAATAGAGACCCTATTTCCTGGGCTCTGTAAAGAGTAACATATTTGTAATCTATAAAGTCTTGTATAATAACAAAAGTTATTGTTTGGAGAATCACTAGATGATGGGTGAGGACTTTGTCTGCCTTGGCCACGGTTGTGATTTCTCTACTTCACACAGTGCCTGCGACACAGCAGGATGTCCATCAGTGTTGTGAAATAATGAACAAATGGATGGAAGGATGAATGGATGAGTGAATAAATGGATGAAAGAAAGGAACGATGACTAGATGGATGAATAAGTGAATGGACAGATGGATGGAAGGATGGGTGGATGTAAGGGTGGATGGATAGGTGGCTGGATAAATGAATGATAAACGAATGAATGATTAAGAGTGGTAATTAGAGGCCCTCCTACAAATGGATCCTTTCTCTCTAGTTCCTTGTGATCAGAGGAAGGCAATAATCTCAAATTTGGCTTCTGTCTTACAACTGTTCTGTGGCTTTGAGAAAGCCAACTAAACTCTTAGTTTTCTTGCTCATAAAAGGGCCATAATGATACCCTCTGAGGAGGCTGGTGGTGTAGTGGATGTTGAGAAAATTAATTAGGTGGTGGTAAACGGCTTTGAGATCTGCAGATGAAAGGTGCCGCTGAGGTGAGCTGTCATTATCCTTGTTACCTTGGGTTTCCTCTTGTTGCTTCTGTTTCCCTCAAGGTGATTTCTCCTACTCACGGTGCCCCAGAAGCAAGTTTTACTTGGAGAGGGAGCCTGCCTTTCATTGGACTGACTCTTCCCTGGGGTTATTTGGCAGAAGGCTTCCAGGTGAGAGGGATATAATCTAGGAACTTGGATGCCATGCTTCATTTCCTTCCAGAAGGATTGATTTTCCCAAGTGTCATCCAGGCCCTGCAGTATACAGAAGTCTGAAAACAGACTCTCTTTTCCTCCCTCTGGCGTGATAAAGTAAGGGATTCCTCTGGATCCTCTCTTTTGGGGATCCCACACCTGTCGTCAAGACCTGGGCTTAGAGCTAGAGACCAGGTGTCTACCATCTGATGTTCAAAAAGACCTGGGATTCATTTACATGCACTAGCAGATCACAGCCTTCCTGCTCTCCCATTTCCCATCTGTGGCACCCCAGGTTGAAGGCATAGGATACATATGTCTTTTAGTTTGTGTGTTCCTGAGAGAGAAAAACGGTCCCCGACACTGGGGCTAAGAAGATGGTTTGGATCCAGAACCGTGTGCCCTTGGACAAGTTGCTTCTCTTCCCTGTTCACTTTTTCACATCTGTAAAATGGGGCCATGATGTTGGAAGGATCAGACAAGATGTGCACGCTAAAATGCCCAGGAGTTTGGCCTCTTCCTTCTTCTCCTCTCCCCTTTCTCTACTTTTAAGTCTGTCTCTGGGCATCCGCGATACCGCAACGTCTTTCGCTTGTCATGAACCCTCGTTGTGTTCTGCGCTCCTGGTTCCCGCAAATGCCAAGCTCCTGGATCGCAGGATGTGGATGTACGTCCTGCCTCTTTCTTGACATCTACAGCCCCCCATGGTCCAGGTCCAGAGTTTCTAATGTGTTCTCAATTCTGGGCTCTTCCTTCTTTCTCAGTAGACAAGGGCAAGAGCTTCCTTGCTGTCCTCGTTTTGCCTCCTCCAGGGAAAGAGAGATCTTATGGCACAAAGGAAGTTTCATCCCAGCCCTCTGTGCCCTCTGTAGCTGGAGTTCAAAGCCATCGGCAGGATGCTCTCTCCCTCATCTTTCTGCTCTTTTCTCTTTGCTTTCCTCTTCCCTTCATTTCTCTTTCCTTGTCTTCTTCTCTCTCTCTGAACATTCTGTGGCTTTCTTCTCAAACTCTTTCTCTGCCTGTCTCCTTACCAGCTTCTCTTTACTTCTTGCTTGTCCCTCTTCTGGAAGTATCTTCCCTGAACTGGTATGAGTGCGAACCCCAGAGCTGTGACCACTCCCTCTTGGTGTGGGGTGGAAGAACATTGGGAGAAGAAACTCAATAATTGATCCTTCACTGCTACATGGCCACACCTTGGGGAAGTCACTGAAGCCACCATGGGCTCTTTGACCACATAGTTCTGGTTGGAGAGGGATGTGGAGTTTCCCTGTATTTTCCTCAGTCTGTTGCTCTTGTCTTTTCCATGAATATGACACTCCAATGGCTTTTTTCTCTCTTGAGAAAGTTTAAATAGTTACTTTTTCTCTGTCACGGTAGCACCTTATTTCCTGAGAGTGAAAAGTGATCATATTATCCCTTAGTTTTAATTTTTTAAGGGCAGAGACCCTATTTCATATGTCTTCAACAAGACCTGTACAGTGCCTGGGACAAAGTGGAGATTCAATCAATATTTGTTGAGTTCAATGGAGGGGAGAAATAATGTCATCCCCTCCAAATCTAAAAGATTGGACTCTTTTAGAATAAATCCCCTTTGGTTTCCATCCCTCTCTAAATGCATCAGATTATCCTATAACCGTTAGAAAGCTTGAAACCCTTTTTGCCCAGGGGAGAAAAATTTCAGCTAGGTCAATTTCAACAGGTGATTTTCCAGCCCCAGATGTCTAAAGATGGACACTTCACAGATTTGCTTATTTTTCCTTTCAAGAATTTTCTCCTCAGTCCTGAGTATATTCTTTTAAATATCCATTCAACACCCCCCCCATTTGCTTCACTTTAAACCTCCTATGTGTTGTTTGAATGTGGAGAGTGACTTTGAAGAAACTTTCCCTTACAATTATTTCTAAAGTTGAAGATAGTACCAGAAATGTCTGCTCCTCTTCCCTTTTATTTCTTCAATCTATCAGCCTCTTAACATAGAATGGAGACTCAGCTTTTGGTTCTGGTTCTGCCACTAGACACCTTGAATGAGTCACTTTCCTTCTCTGTCATTTTCCTCATGTGTTAAGTAAAAGGCTGTATAAACCATGGCCCCCTGCCTGATGTTGTAAATAAAGTTTTATTAGAACACGGTCATATCATTTGTTTAGGTGCTCTCTAGGGCTATTTTTGTGCTACAATGGCAGACTTAAGTAGTTGTGGCTGAGATTGTATGGTCTAAAAAGCCCCAAACATTTTCTATTGGGCCCTTTTCAAAACAAGAAAAAACAAGACAAAGAAACCCTCCCCAACAAAAACTGCCTCCTGCCAATCCCTGAAGAAGGTATTTCTTAGGACTCCATGAGTTTGAACATTTATGTCTTGATGCTTAGCCAGTTCTACTGAACAACTCTCATCCTTTATAGATAGGCATTGCCTCACATGTGGGTTACATGCCCTGACATCAAGCACTATTAGAATTTGTTTTGAGCATGTTGTCTTTTTGTTCCTTATCCAATACTTCCCATTGCATCAAGGAGAGAGGATGGAATGCAGGAGGCTGCTTTCCTCTGACTCATTTCTTCAACTGGAGTTTAATCACACTTGTTTTAGCCCCGTGTATGAGTTCATTGTCCTTTATGTGAAATTTCAAGATCCCCAAATTTCTGAAAATAAAGTTTTTTTAATAAGCCATTTAATAGCCATGCATAATCCAAAGGCTTTTAAAAATCTGCCTGAAGTGGGATTATATCACTAAAAGGCTTTTGTACAAGCAGAGAAACAGTAAGCAGAGTGAAGACAACAGCCTATAGAGTGGGGGAAAATATTTGCAAACTATACATTTGACAGGAGTTAATATCCAGAACACATAAGGCACTCAAACAATTCAACAGCAGAAAACAACAACAAGCATCCCAATTAAAAAGTGATATGATCAAAAGATCTTGCTAGAGATTTCTCAAAAGAAGACATAAAATGGCCAACAGGCATATGAAAAAATGCTCCACGCCACTAATCATCACAGATAGGCAAATTGAAACCACAGTGAGATACCACCTTATTTTCAGTTAGAAAGGCTATTTAATGATTAGAACCCTACGAGAAAATAAGCTTTGGCAAGGATGCGGAAAAAAAGGAACATCTACCAAATGCCAGTGGGATTATAAATTAGTACAGCCATTGTGGAAAATAATTCAGAAATTATTCAAAACATTAAAAATAGAACTACCACATGATCCACGAGTTCACCACTGGGTGTGTATTCAAAGGAAAGAAAATCAGTTCTGTCAAAGAGACATCAGCTATCGTGTGTTTATTGTGGCACTGTTCACATTAGCCAAGACGTGGAATCAACCTCCATGTCCGACAACAGATGATGAATAAGAGCAGTGCGGTAAGTAGTCACCACGGAATATTACTCACCCATTAAAAAGAACGAAATCCTGTCAACAGTAAGGGTGGACCTGGAGCACCTCGTGTGAAGTGAAATAAGCCAGACACAGAAAGAGAATATCATAATATTCTCACTCACATGTGGAATCCTCCCCCCAAAATTATGTCATAGAAGCAGACTGTAGAATAGTATTTTCCAGAGACTGGAGAGGGGAGGGGTAAAGGAGCATAGTAGAAGGTTGGTCACTGGATTGCAACAGAACAAGAGGAGTAAGTTTTGCTGTTCAGTTGCATGATAGGATGGCTATGGTTAAAATTAAAGTATTGTGTATTATAAAATAGCCAGAAGAGCGGTTTTTGAATATTCTTACCAGAAAGAAATGATAAATGCATGAAGTGTTGGCCACCATGGCTACCCAGATTTGCATTATATTACAAATACCTATATAGAAACATCAAATTGTACTCCCTAAATATGTACAATTAAATATGTATGGATTAAAATGTATCAATAACATGCTTTTATTTTTATGTGATGATGATCTTCATTGTTTAAACAACCTGTCTTAATGTGAATGTGTATAAGTTATACTGAAAAACTATAAGTGCATTTGATCAGGGGTGCAGACCTGGGGATATGTGCACGTTTTCTTTCTAAAGTATGGAAAATTTTGAATTCTGAAACACACTGAGCTTTGGGGACTTTGGATTAGGGATTGTAGACCCATATGTCTTTCTATGATTGCTTTCTATTTATGGTAAGCATTTAAAAATGTCCAAAGTGAGTCAATTTAAACAAAAAAAAAATAAAGTAAACAATAATAAGAGGGGTGTTCTGGCCAATAATAAGATCTGGCTTCCACTGTGGAATGGTGCAGCGGGGCTGAAGTTTGGAGAAGCCTATTCTGAAGGGTATTGTCCGTCCTTTAACAGTCCCTCCAAGTCTTTTTCTTTTCTTATTTTCTTACACTACTACCTTTCATGGTCACCAACTTCTCCTCTTACTGCCTTTAAACCCAGGGTGTCTTTGTGTGTGATAGTAAATGAATAATCTTGTCTTACTGATACAATGATGTGTGGTTCCAAGAGCTGGTTTGACATTTTCAACACTTTGGGCACCAACTTCGAAGTCACCAAGGACCTGCCTGAGAAGGTTTCCTGGAGAGCCAGGGAGGAGGCAGGATTCTAGGATCTCGAGGGTCAGGATTCCTAGGGATGGTGTCCGTGGCTTTGAGGCCAGCCTCGCCAGACTGCCGTGTTCTAAAAGGAGCTAGTTCAATCCTTTCAAAGGGCAATATCCCTGGCCCTAAGTAGTTCTTAAAACACCAAACAACATTAGCTCCCACAAATGAGGGAGGCTTAAACCTAAACCCGATTACAGCCAAGAGTGGCTAGGCGGCCAAGGTGCTATAAAGAAATGATGTTATTATGTCCAAGGGATGCCATTAAAACTCTGTTTACAAACCAAATGTGCCAGAGAATGGGTCAGGGAAAGAATTATTAGCAACAAAGCTATTTGATCTCTTTTATGATCCAGTGAGTCATATTGCTCCATGCTCTAGAAGGTGAATAATGAAAACCTCAAGCCTGTTGATTTATAAACAGGCCCAGAATTCCGTGTTCTTTAACCTCAGATGCCCTCTTAAGTGTGACTTACCCTAAATCAAATGGGACATCAGATACCACGGGGCTTCTCCCTCCTCCCAGGAGGTAATTGAAGAGGTGATTGGCATACAGGGTACATAAAATCCCTGTTCAAGATGATGGATAGTGATGGGGAAGGGTCAACAGCCAGGACTTAAAGGCATGGCTTTGTCTCTACATGCCTCGTATCTGCAGGGCTCAAGGCTCCTAAACTGCCTTTGTTCAAGCTCCTGGATTCTACACAGACAGAGGAAAGGGAAGCTGGGAGGTGGCTGTGAACACTTTGTTCTTTTACAAGTTTTGCTCCCTTTCTCCCCTAATGAAGAAGTTATGCGGGACAAGACCCATCACCTGGATTTAACATCTGAACTTCACACATTACAGAATGCAACCTTGGGAATGTGACTTACGGCCTCTGAGCCTCAGTTTCCACATCTGTAAAATGATGCCATCATAGCTGAAGCTCTAACTTTGTGCCAGCATTATGTTAAGGGGTAGTGTGCCAGCTTATGTAACTCTCCACAACAATGACACTAACTTGACCATGACCTTCTCCTGTGGCAGACACCTTCTAAGACTTCTGCATCTTTTCATTCATTTCATCCTCACAGGAACTCTGTGAGAGAGTGCTGAGTTCAGAATCCTACAAGGGGGACCCTGAGATGGGGCCTGAGTCTAAGTGGTTCATGTGAGTGCCCTTAAGAAGCATCTGTAAGGAAGTGGGGAAGTAAGATGGGAAAGGAAAATGCTCAAGTCACAGCTTTTGCCCCATGTCACCCCCGTGTCACCTGCATCCCTACTGTGAGCCACGTGGCTGCAGTCCAGTGAGGAAGGGTGCACCGTGGAGCCGGACCAGTCAAGCTCCCACTCTATTCAGTCCCAGGGCTCCCCTAGGAGTCTTAAGGGGAGCATTTCTAGCCTGTCCATGCAGGCCCAATAGATCCCGTGGGCAAAGATTCCCAAGTGCTCTTAGTCAAAAGCCACTGGGCTGTCCTGCTTGGGAATGGTGCAGGGAGGGTTCGGGCCTGCAAAGTCCCACAAAGCATCCCCTGTAGGTCCGTGTCATGGAGAGTTGAAGATTCTTCTTGAAGATTTCCCAGCTGGCAAGTGGTGGTGGGCCAGGGGCCAGGGGCTGGGGGCAAGAGCAGATTACTTACCCACTGGTCATGTGACTTCGGGGTCCACAGTGAAAGCTTCTAGGTACAGAAAGTACCACCCCATCCCACTTTACAAATGAAGAATCCCAGGTTGACAGTGGAGAACTGACTTTGCAAACTAGCAAAACTGAGCCAGGATGGAAACGTGACTCCCACTGACGTCAAAAGCAGGGTCTGCCTCTGCCTGCTGCATCCCTTTTGCCTGCAGACTGGTCCCCAAGTTTCTCCTGAATCGGACCCATGCTCCCATGTCTTGACCCAGATACTAAGCCCACAAGGACAGGCAGGAGGTTTATGTGGTCTCACTTCGTGGCCAAAGGTGAGGAAAGGTCTTTTGCGTGGGCCTGGCCTGTGTACCCACCCTCCAGGGAGGCTGTTGTGAAGGGGATTGACGCATGGCTTCGTCCTGTCCCACTCTTTCTGGTCCCTAGATGCTGCCTGACTCAGCTCTTGACTTATTCCATCTTCCATTGTCATTGGGGTCGTTGTTCATGCTGTTTGGGTTTGTCAAAAATTATGCACCTTTGAATCAGAGTTGGCATAAAAGGCTATAATTTTGTGTCTTAAAATGGATTCTCTAAGGCCTTCAAGAAGAAACCCTCTCTCCTTCCTTTTCCTCTCTCTCTCCCCTTCAAAAGGATTGATACAGAGACTTAGAAAATGCCGCTGGGCTCTCAGGCTCCCTGGCAGGGAGGGCAAAGAGCCGCATTAAGAAACCGCACGGCGCTAGGCGATGCTCTTGACGTGCTGTGGTTTTCTGGTTCACTTTGCTAGACTGTGCCCGGCGCTGTTCCCGGAGCCATTTGTCACTGTGCTTACAACTCACATCACACCCCTAGTCAGCCTGTCACCCTGCGGAGCCAACAGCTTGGCTGTTTTCATGCAAAGCCAGCAAAAACAGACAGCCTGGTGGAGTTGGAAAACACCAACTCCAGAGCCTCCTCCTTTCTTGCAGAAATAATAAATGATAACAGTATTCAGGAGGACTGGAGCCTGATGAGGACAAAAACCAACTAACCAACCACACAAGCAAACGAAAGGTACCTGCTAAGCCCTGGGCTGGGAGATCGGGCCTGGCTTGGGCACACATGTGCTGGGTAACTGTGCTTTCCTCTTTCTGGGCCTCATCTGTTTACTCATCAGTAAAATGGAAATCCTGGTGGAAAATGAGCCTGATGTTCCTTGCCTGCATTTGAGCACTGCTTTGTTTTCCCATGGCTGCTGCAACAAACTCCCACAAACCAGGTGGCTTAAAACAACCGATATTGATTCTCTCACCGTGTGGAGGCTGAAGTCCGAAATGAGGGTGTCAGCAGGACCACACTCTCTCTGCAGCTCTGGGCAGAATCCTTAATTTCCTCTCCCTGCTCCTGATGTGGCTGGATGTCCTTGGCATTCCTCAGCTGCATCGGTCCCACCTCTGCGTACATCTTCACATGGTCTTCTCCCCGGTGGCTGCCTTTGTAGATGTCCAAATTCTGCTTTTCTTATAAGGACACCAGTCACATGGCAGTAGAGCCTACAATAGTATGGCAATAATACAGCCGTATTATTGTCAGTATGGCTGACAATACTACAGCATCATTTTAACTGGATTGCATCTGAAAAGACCCTTTTTCCAGATAAGGTCACATTGATAGGTAGCTGTGGGGCCGTAGGTTAGAACTTCAACATATATAGTTAGTGTTGACACTGTTCAACCTATAACAGCTACTATTAAGTGCTTTCATAATGGATAGGCTTAAGGGGGTTTATCTTTGAAATCTGAGATAGAAGTTATTGATGGCTCATCCTCAATGGAGATGAAATTGGGGTAGCCAGAGCAGGGACCATGATTAACTGCAGCCAGGGATGACATTAAGCTGGGATGCATTGGTACAGAGATACATGTTGTTAAAATATAAGAGGACCTTCCATTGCCCTGAGATGTCTCTACTCACCTGTCCCCTGGCTGCCACTGGTGTGAGGCAGTTTGTTTTTCTATTACTGGAGTTTCTGACTGGTTTTGGTAAATATGCTGAGTAATATATGGGGAACCCACTGTGACATCAGGACACCTCCAGTGCAAAATGAGACCAGGTGGGATTGAATCCTGCTTCCCCCCTCATGTTGGTCATATGGCGTATCATAAACCCCTTGAGGGCAAGGCTATTTGTCTGTCTTACTCACTGTATATTACCAGTGTATAGTACAGGAGATGAAGTATATCGCAGATGCTCAAGACATGTTTGTTGAATGAATAAATAAATTATCTCACAAAACTGTTTGTAAACATAAGCAAAGGGAACCTTAAGACACAATCTCCCAGGACCAAAATACTCTTTTGAAATGGTCAGAACCTTTTAATTTTCAATCCATTTAATCAAGGGGCTGCCATTCCATAACTTGGGACACATCTGGCACCTTTACATCTTTGTAGCCACCGATATTTCCCCCATTTTCCAGCCAAGGCTGAGACTAAGAGAGGCTGAATACTCACTCAAAGCCACATAGAATTATGTTGTAGAGATGAGAACTCCAGCCACACATGAGCAACAGGGCTGGGCCATTCTTTCGGTTCATACTCTAAGACAGCGGTTCTCAACCTGTGGGTTGCGACCCACAAGAACTGTATAAAAGGGCTGCGTCATTAGGAAGGTTGAGAACCACTGCTCTAAAAGAACCATGTAATTTGTCACACAGTCTCCAGTTCCATGTGTAATCACATAGTCAGTCCCTTGTGTGACTACTTAAATAGTGCCTTTTGCTCTCTCTCCACTGGGCACTCTGTAATGTCTAAATTTGCTTCTGGCTTAGAGTTGCTACTTGTTGTGGGCACCCTCCAAGATAGCCCTCAATGTCTGTTATGTTCTGGTATCTGTGCCCTTGGATAGGCCCTCTCCTGCACTGAATAGGTCTGGTCTGTGCTTCCAATAAGGCACTGCAAAAATAATGGTGTGTAATTTCTGAGACAAGATCATGAAAAGATTTGCAATTTCCACATTGCTCTCTCGTGGGTCATTGGCTCAGCAAAGCCAGCTGCCATGTGGTGAAGATATTCAAGCAGCCTTGTGGAGAGGTCCATGCAGTGAACTGAAGCCTCAGACCAACAACCATGTGGGTTAGCCACCTTGGACATGGATCCTCCAGCCCCAGGTAAACCTTCGGATAAGACCCCAGGCCCAAACTGACATTTTTGACTGCAGCCTCATGAGTAACCCTGATCCACAACCACCCAGACAAGCCCCTCTTGAATTATTGACTCACAAAAATTTCTTAAACGTTTAGGTTTAAGTTAGCAAATCTTGAGGTAATCTGTCATGAAGCCAGAGATAATGAATGTTCACTATATATTTTTTGCATAACTGAAGAAACTAATAAATAAATGAAGGAATGAATATATGCACTGTTTTTTTTTTTTCAGATTACAGTTCACTAGAAATCAGCTCTGTCCGCCATAGACTAAGTGAGGGTGATTTCAGATAAATAGGATCTTGTCTCTCTGGACCTCGGTTTCTTCATCTGTAAAATGGGATGACAGCAGTAACCACTTTAAAGAGTTGCTATAAAGATTCAGCAAGAAAAAACAGGCAAAGACAGTTAGCATAGTGCTTGGCAGGGGTAATATTTAAATTATTTAACACTTAGCACAGCCTGGGCATAAATAGTCAGAATGGGCACCAATCATTACCACCTGGTTCCATGTCAGCTGTGGGGTGTGGCACATGATAAGATCCCAGCACATGATAGCTGTGATCATGGTTGTTGCTGCCATTGCCTCCATACCTGCTTCAAGGAGCTCTCAACTTAGTGTGGAAAAGAGACAAACAAACAAACATTACACTTAGTGTGATGAAGGTCATATACACAGTATGAGAAAATGTGCAAAATGAGGATCACTTTTGCAGTGGGCAGGGACAGCCTATATAATCACAGGGAGCAGAGGTCCAGCAGTCTCTGGCCTTGTCAGCCTCAATGCCAGCTCTCAGCCACTCTTCAGAGTTCCCCCCTCCACACACAATTTCACTTAGTTTTGGAATTAAAAAATCAGTTCTGAATCAAACTAAAACCCAACTCCACTACTCACCTGCATTGTGACCTTGGGCAAGTCACTTAGCTTCTTTAAGCCTCAGTTTCCCCACCCATAAAAATAGTTTTTTTTAACTCATAGTAAGCACTTCAGCAAAATCGTACTCCATCCTATGAGTTATACTAGCAAATGCTTTGTAAATGTCGTATGGGTGACTACTGCTACTGTTCTTACTATTTGAGGTGCAGAATTCTGCCTCTTCAACTCAGAAGATTCTGTACTCATGGAAAAGATGGCTTCCAGAGAGGTGACTCTTCATTTCCTTTCCCAAACACATACCATACACAGGGCCCTCTTGAACTTGAAAGAGGATTCCTGCCAGGACGCTCAGCTCGCTGTGAGTTCAGCAGGAGAGAGATGGGACCCTACTTCAAGGGCTGCCGAGCAGCTGTTTGATATCACACCAGGGTGGCCAAGACTTCAGGGATGGGCCTGTTTACTCCTTGCAGATAATATCTCGAGTGGACTGTGGGGAGGGATGGGAAAGATGCTCGGGGTCAGCCTCCACCTTTGTAGTTGTTTAAATATCGATTATAATGCATCTGAGACTGCCTTATGCTTGGGCGAGCGACGAGTGATGTGTTTGAAGCTATCCCATTTATTCACTTAGTAACTTTTATTTAGGGGATCTTAACTCTCTTAACAGAATGGACGAATCTCAGTCATCATTTTTCTGGCTAAGAATGTGTTCGGCAGCTTCTCTGTTAATAACTCTCATTGTGGAAAATTCTTTCTAAGATACCAGAGGCCTTCTCCATCTTATTTAAATACGTCAGTGAGTATTAATATGAGATCGAGCTATCTAATTGGGATGGGAGCAGGAAGCTCATTGGATATCAGAAAATAAGCATTGCACAAAGACGTTTTGGAAACAACTTGTCTTAAAAAATGCAATGGTTGGTTCAGTGCCCGTAGCTCAGTGAGTAGGGAGCCAGCCACATACACCAAGGCTGACTGGTTCGAGCCCAGCCTGGGCCTGCTAAACAACAATTACAACTGCAACCAAAAGATAGCCAGGCATTGTGGCAGGTGCCTGTAGTCCCAGTTACTGGGAAATTAAGATAAGAGAATTTCCTTTTGGCCCAAGAGTTTGAGGTTGCTGTGAGCTGTGATGCCATAGCGCTCTACTGAGGGCGACATAGTGAGACTCTGTCTTAAAAAACAGAACAAAAAAATAATAAGTAATGGTTTTCTTGCCTGTAGATTTCCTAGGGTGCCTTGTATGCTCATGTGCCTCTTGACTTCCTTTTCCTCCCTGGTAAGGATCTAGTAAGCCACATTCTGCAATCATTTTTGGACCACAGAATCTTTAATTTGTGAATTATAGTGTGAGATCAGCATTCTTAGAAACAGACTTTGGTCCAAACTACCATATAAAATAAAATAGGTAAGGTCTTAAATACTTGGACCAGTGTATAAAGCACATAGTAAGTAGTTGGGAAATGGTGTGTACTGTTCATGTTTAATATGAAGGGGGTTGAACTTCAAAGTCACTTCCAAGTCTAAAAATCCATGATTCTAGTTATAATGCCATCACACAAAAAGTGATGTGAGCTTCTTGGCTTGGAAGAAATGGGAATAAAAATAATTGAAATCACACACTCACAGTACAGTTTCCTTAGTAATTTAATTTCAGTTCCTTCAAGTAGCAAAAATAGATTTTCATTTGTCTTTCCTTTCTGCTTCCTCACAAGAGCCTATCAAGCAATGAGATATTGTTTATCTCAGGAGATAAAATAATAATTAAGGAAAACCCTAGGGTGCCCAATTCAGCGTGTGAAGGAAATGTGTTGTCTTAAAAGAGAGGCATACTTCAGCCGAACCTAGGTCGGACCAGGGTCCTGTCTTGGACATGCATTAGCTGTTACCATATGGAAACCACCTCATGCTTGGAATACTGGGCTTTTTAACTAGGAAACATGAACAAGACATGGACATGTCACCTTGTCACTCAAAGTGTGGTCCATAGGTCAGCAGCATTGACATCACCTGGGGTTGTTATTTTTCTTGGCGAGAGTCAGGCCCTTTCCCACCTACTTACCATTTCCAGGTTTTGTTTGGCAACGTGGTCGAGTGACTGCTTGCTTAACCAGATGTGCCTAAACATTTTGGAGCTCCAAGTCAAGAGGGCACTTCCTGCTCCAGAGAGCAAGCTGGTGCCAATTGTAATTTTCATTTGTAGGTCTGGCTTTTTATGTCAAAAACGTCATCAATCTGGAAGACTAACTTCCCTGCTTTCAACTCTGAGTCCCCCAGAACCTCCCTGGTCCCTGGTGTTCTCTCTTTCTGTCTTTCTTTCTCTGTTTCTTTCTCTCCTTTTCCATAATAAAACAGCGATGTAATCAGACCCTGGAATGTGTCTTGGCATGAGGAATGAACTCAGGCAGCTTGGTTTATTAGCTGTTTCCATGAGAGAGAACTCTTGGGGCCAAATAGATATTTACAAATACTGCAAGCATTGTGCTGCTCCTGTCAGTGTCCTGGCTGTCTAGACAAATAACTTCTTAGAGAAGTTACGCATTCCTCTCCACCCTCTCCTCTTCCACCTACCTTATCTATCTTGTTCTCAGCTGGGTCATCTTATCGTCATGAGGTTCTCAGAAGAAATTCTTCACTGCCTTAGAGAGCCGAGGACCTGAGGGTTTGGAGTTTACTACTCTGGGGAAAATCAGAACAAAATGGAGTTTTAAAAGGTGAACTGTTTTGATAAATACAGTGACTTAGCAGAGAGCCCTTTAGAGCAAAAGCGAGTAAGTATCTCTGAAGACTAAGGTCAACGTGATTATATCAGCATCTTTTTGCTTCAAGTATTTGTTCATTCAACAATACATTGAATTTCCCATACAAGGCAGTGCATTTGACCCTGGAGTTATCATCTTATATCCATCCATGAGGGCCCAGACAGAAAAGAGACAGCATTTAAGGTTCTTCAAGCAGAGAGGATTTGCTGCAGGCAATTGAAGCTATAGGTGATGGAAGGACTGGGAAAGCAAACAGCAGAAAGTGAGATGACCCAGAGATTATCACGAGTAGGAGGTCATTACTACCCCTAGGAAAAAGGACAAAAAGAGGAGCTTGTACTATCAGAATATAATGTTCAAGGGTAGCTGACATGACTGAGAAGCTGTAGTTGCTGCCGAAGCAAGGACGGGTGCGTAGGCTGAGAAGTGTTCTGGCTGCTTCCTCTTCCCTGCCTTCAGTCTTCCACCAGAGCCTCCATCAGCTGAGCCTACTGGGAAGCCAGAAGGCAAAGGAGCTTGGGAAATAGAGTATCTGTGATTTGACAGAGAACAGAACAGGGAAATGGTCTGAGAATAAGTAGGCATAAAGCTGGCACATACAGTGAAAGTGACGGGTACAGTCTTAGAAAGATGTGGGTGTCAACTGCCGCCTCATTTTATCCACACCCTCGACATTCACCTTCAAACTTAACCTGAATCTAAAAGGTAAGAAATAATTTCCAAATTCTTTTTCAACTAAACATTTGGGAACTTGCCCAAAAGAAAGCAAGTGCACATTTCAGAAGGAAATTGACTTAGTAGATGAGCAAAAATTTGGATGTCCAGGTCTCTGATGATGTCACTTTAGCTTTAGATCCCCAAATGGAATTTAACACTGAGGTGTCTTCCGGCATGAAAACACCTTTCCCTGCAATAATTACAATTAACATTTATTGAATTCTTGGTGGGTGCCAGTCACTGTGTTGAATTCTTTCCACGCATTATCTTGTTAAACCTTACATCAACCCCATGATGTACCTGCTCTTGTTATACCTGATGTATAGATTAGCAATCTAAGGATTTGGACAGGTTCAATAACCTCCACCTGTGATATTGCTAGGAAGTAGCAGAGTTGGATTTGGAGACAGGCAATTCAACTTCAGAACCCATATTCATAGCCGTTTCTGGATGTTGCCCTCCATTTCTTTGCACATAGGAGTTGCATAAGAAAGGTGAATTTAACTACATGGTAGACTTGAGGAAAATCTGAGGTAGTTTAGCTGTTAGAGGAGCAAGGACAGAAAATTGTAGCTTAAACAAGGTGGACACTTCCTTCTCATGCATAGAAGAGACCATGCTAATACAGTTGACTCTGTATCTTAGGAGTTTTAGGGGTCTCTGACATTTTTTTCTTCATTATTCTTAGAGTATCATTGTTGACACTTTTCTAAGAATTTCACTACCTCATCTGTATTCCAGCCAGTGGAAAGAGGAAAATGAAAGTGAGAAAGAAAAGTACCCTCATTCTAACCCATAAATTGCACACATTTTTCTTTGTCCATTAGCCAAAACTTAATCATACATTCCTACCTAGCTGCAAGGGAACCTGGAAATGGGCAGCCCAGCTGAAATTCAATTATTCTATTAATAGAGTAGAAAAGGAAAACTGATATGGAGGGACAACTCTCTGGTCCTGCTTGTGAGTACCTTTCTTTTTACTTCAGCTTCCTCATTGAAAAGATTTTTCTATACTTCATCTCAGCTAATGTACAAATCTCTAATTTAAGACAATTTTGTCTTCAATTTTCAACACACAAGGCAAGTCAGGACAAGAGAGGTGAAATTATTTGTTCCAGGTCACAAAATGCGTCAACTGTATGAGGAATGATGTTGGAATGGGTATTAATTTTGTTAGTGGTCATTCAATTCTTTTTTTCTATTATAAATGGCTTTTTGCTTCTCAATATAACCTCATTAGAGTGTTAGAGTTGAATAAAAATTTCTTATATAATAAGACTCTGTGCAATAAATACCTTTTGCTTAATGCTCAGTATTACTTAACTATTAGTTATTATTATTGGAAGTATTACATATTTTGACATTAACATAATTCCAGAAAGTCTGGACTAAATAATTCATGTGAAACAATAAAAAGAAAAAAGATAAGTGTAAGAACGCAAGTGTCTGGAGGTTTTAGTCAAGAAATATTTGCTTTTATGGACAGAAACTTACTCTAGCTCAAGTCAAGAGAATCCACCACAGGATACACCACATGATATCTTGAACATTCAAGGGTTAGAAACAAAGTTTAGAAGATTCTATTAATTGAAAATTCCTTTATCTGGGACCATGTTTCATAGAGTTGTGTAGGGAAGAATGCATTGTTATATGAAAAGAACTACCAATACACTCATCACTTAAACATGCATTTCCCTAGCAAACATCCCAGCCCATTTACACAACCATAACTACTCATGGGCCCATCAATGCCTTTGCAAGACACTCCTTCACAGATTGCCAGATGCTCTAGGTATCTGACAGTACCATGCAAATACCAGGCAAATGAACTGCAAAGTGAAATTGCAAATCTGGCAAAAGATGCAGGATTTCATAAAGTGGATGAAAATTTTGCTGGAGAGCAGCTCTAATTACAAGCAAAGCATCTGACGGATGGGAATGTGGTAGCATCACGCCAGTTGACACGACAGGTGCTTCAAATGAGAATGATTTGCGTATCAAAGGATTCAGGGAGGCCCCTTAGGAAAATTGATGAAGCCCTCCAGTATTTCAGAGAAATTACCTCTTTTATGATCCTGTTGCAAGAAAGCCCGATGTGAAGAGAATGTGTCATATTTTGGTATCGTATAATTTATGTAAATATACAGTCTCAGACAACTTGCCAAAACTTGACTCTAGCTTTGTTCGTTCTAAGAATCAGAACACTGTTGACATGAGAGCTGGATTATTGTTAGATAGGATGGAATAACTTGTTTTTATAATTTTTGGCTTGAAGAGTTTTTAAGCCCCTAGAGTCCCTTGAATGTTTTATTAGATTGGGCAGTTTATTGAATATTCCTTTTTCAGAGGTGGGGGTTTGGAGGTCTTGGATGTGCCTTTTTTGCTTTAGCAGGCTGGAAACGATTGCTGTGTCAGAAAATACGTGATGGGAGATCATCAATTCTTGGCAGCCTGTTTGGGAGCAGGAGTCGTAATGCTGCTTCTGCTGCTGCTGACAAAAGACAACAATAACAACGATCATTAACTGGGCCTTTATTATGTTCCAGACGCTATGCTGAGCACTACGTGGGTTGTGTCATTCAATCCTCAGGTGACCCCATAAGGTAGCTACTATTTTAGACCCATTTAACTGTTGATGATATTAAGGCTTAGCAAAGTTATATATTTTGCCACTATATTTCAACACTTAGTTTTCTTTTTTCTAAACTCAATACTTTCTCCTCAACCTTTTTCTAATCATAAAGAAACACTTATCATGAGATCTACCCTTTTAACAATTTATTTTATATGATCATAACTGTGTACATTACTGCATTTATGGGATACAATGTGCTGATTTTATATAAAATATGGAATATTTACATCAAATTAGTTAACATAATATTTAATTGTTGTGTTTAGATATTTATACTCTACTATTAATATATCTTGCAATATGCACAGTAGGTGAGGTCCCACTGATTACCCTCCCTCCACCTCTTCACTCCCCTCCCCTCACCCTCCTTTTCTCTCCTTCTTTCTGGGCTACTATAATTATGATTTATTTTTCATATGAAAGTGTGGGTGATTATATATTGATTTCATAATAGAATTGAGTACATTGAGTATTTTTTTTTCCATTCTTGAGATACTTTGCTAAGAAGAATATGATCCAGCTCCATCCATGCAAACATAAAAGAGGTAAAGTCTCCACCTGTTTTTTATGGCTGCATAATATTCCATGGTATACATATACCACAATTTGTTAATCCATTCATGGATTGATGGGCACTTGGGCTGTTTCCATGACTTGGCAATTATCAATTGGGCTGCCATAAACATTCTTGTGCAAATGTCTTTGTTGTGAAGTGATTTTTGGTCATCTGGATTTATACCTAGTAGAGAAATTGCAGGATTGAATGGTAGGTCTACTTTTAGTTCCCTAGGTGTTCTCCAAACTTTTTTCCAGAAGGGACTTATTAGCTTGCATTCCCACCAGCAGTGCAGAAGTGTTCCCTTCTCTCCACATCCACACCAACATTTGTCGTTTGGGGATTTTATTATGTGGGCTAATCTTACTGGAGTTAGATGATATCTCAAAGTGGTTTTGATTTGCATTTCTCTGATGATTAAAGACGATGAGCATTTTTTCATGTGTCTGTAGGCTGTGTACCTATTTTCTTCAGAGAAGCTTCTGTTCGAGTCTCTTGCCGACAAAGAAATGGGATCGCTTTTTCTTTTCCTATTAATAAGTTTGAGTTCTCTGTGGATTCTAGTTATCAAACCTTTGTCAGAAATATAACCTGGAAATATTTTCTCCCATTCTAAGGGCTGTCTGCTTGCTTTACTTACTGTGTTCTTGGATGTGCCAAAGCTTTTTAGTTTGATCAGATCCCAGTAACTTATTTTTGGTATTGCTTCAATTGCCCAGGGGGTCCTCCTCATAAAGTATTTTCCCAGGCCAATATCTTCAAGTGTTTCCCCTGCACTCTCTCCAAGAATATTTATAGTTTCATGTCTTAAGTTTAAATTTTTATCCAGTGAGAGTCAATTTTTGTTAATGATGAAAGGTGTGGGTCCAGTTTCAGTCTTCTACAGGTCACCAGTCAATTCACCCAGCACCATTTGTCTTCTTTTTCTTCTTCTTCTTTTTTTTTTTTTTGAGACTCTGTTGCCCTTGTTAGAGTGTCGTGGCATCACAGATCACAGCAACCTCCAGCTCCTGGGCTTAGGCGATTCTTTTGCCTCAGCCTCCTGTGTAGCTGCACCACTGGTGCCCACCACAACGCCCTGCTATTTTTTTTTGTTGTTGCAGTCTGGCTGGGGCCAGGTTCGAACCTGCCACCCTCGGTATATGGAGCTAGAGCCCTACTCACTGAGCCACAGATGCTGCCCACCCAGCACATTTGTTAAATAGGGAATCTTTCCCCCAATTTATATTTTTGATGGGTTTATCAAAGATCAAATGACGATAAGTGTCTGGGTTCATCTCTTGGTTCTCTATTCTGTTCTATATGTCTACCTCTCTGTTTCTGTGCTAGTATCATGCTTTTTTTTTTTTTTCCCTTAGAGGCAGAGTCTCATTTTTATCACCCTCGGTAGAGTGCTGTGGCATCACAGCTCACAGCAACCGCCAACTCCTGGGCTTAGTCAGCCTCCTCAGTAGCTGGGACTACAGGCCCCCTCCAGAATGCCCAGCTATTTTTTGCTGCAGTTTGGCCAGGGCCGGGTTGGAACCCACCACCCTTGGTATATGGGGCTGGCGCCCTACCCAGTGAGCCACAGGCGCCACCCAGCCATGCTGTTTTGATCACTATATTTATAGTTTTGATCACTATATTTATAGTCTAGTCTGAAGTCTGGTAGCATGATTCCTCCTGATTTGTTTTTGTTTCTGACTAATGTCTTGGCTGTTCAAAGTTTTTTCTGATTCCATATAAAACGAAGTACTATTTTTTCCAGATCTTTAAAGTATGATCTGAAAAATGGTGCTTTAATAGGGATTGCATTAAATTTGTATATTGCTTTGGGTAGTATGGACATTTGAACAATGTTGATTCTTCCCACCCATGAGCATGGTATGTTTTTCCATCTATTAACATCTTCAGCTAGTTCTTTTCTCAGAGTTTCAAAGTTTTCTTTATAGAGATCTTTCATGTCATTTGTTAGGTAAATTCCCAAATGTTTCATCTTCTTTGGCACTAATGTAAAAGGAATAGAGTCTGTGACTGTTTTTTCAGCTTTACTATTGTTGGTATATATAAAAGCTACTGATTTGTGAGTATTGATTTTTTTTTTTGTAGAGACAGAGTTTCACTATATTGCCCTGAGTAGAGTGCCATGGCATCACACAGCTCACAGCAACCTCCAACTCCTGGGTTTAGATGATTCTCTTACCTCAGCCTTCCAAGTAGCTGGGACTACAGGTGCCCGCCACAATGCCTGGCTATTTTTTTGTTGCAGTTTGGCTGGGGCTGGGTTTGAACCCACCACCATTGGTATATTGGGCTGGTGCCCTACGCACTGAGACACAGGCACCGCCCAATGAGTATTGATTTTGTATACTGACACACTGCTGTATTCCTTGATCACTTCTAACAGTTTTGTAGTTGAGTCCCTGGGGTTTTCCAGGTACAAAATCATATCATCAGGGAAGAGTGAAAGTTTGATCTCCTCTGACCCTATTTGGATACCCTTGATCACCTTCTCTTGCCTGATTGCAATGGCTAAGACTTCCATTAAGATGTTAAAGAGCAGTGGAGACAATGGGCAACCCTGATCCCCAACCAGGAAAAGACCCAACAAGGAAAGAAAATTATAGACCAATATCTTTAGTGTATATAGATGCAAAAATATTCAGTAAGATCCTAGCAAACAAGCTCGGCGCCTGTGACTCAACGGGCTAAGGCGCCAGCCATGTACACCTGAGCTGGCAGGTTCAAATCCAGCCCGGGCGGCCAAATAACAATCACAGCTGCAACCAAAAAATGGCCGGGCGTTGTGGCGGGTGCCTATAGTCCCAGCCACTTGGGAGGCAGAGGCAGGAGACTCGCTTGAGCCCAGGAGTTGGAGGTTGCTGTGAGCTGTGATGCCACAGCATTCTATCCAGGGTGACAGCTTGAGGCTCTGTCTCAAAAAAAAGAAAAAAAAAGATCCTAGCAAAAAGAATCCAGCAACACATCAAATAAATTATACACCATGACCAAATTGGTTTTATCCCAGGGTCTCAAGGTTGGTTCTATATAAGTAAATCTATAAATATAATATATCACATAAACAAAATAAAAATAAAGAACATATGATTCTCTCAATTGATGCAGAAAAAGCTTTTGATAATATCCAGCATCTTTTCATGATCAGAATACTTAAGAAAATAGGTATAGAAGGGACATTTCTTAAACCGATAGAAGCTATCTACAGCAAACCCACAGCCAATATTGTATTGGATGGAGTAAAACTGAAAACATTTTAACAATTTTTTAAAGCATATTAAACAGGCTGCAGTTCCCAACCTCCAGGCTGCAGACCAGTACTGATCTGTGGCCTATTAGAAAAGGGGAGGGAGAGGGTAGGGGGAGAGATGATAAAGGGTGAGATCACACTTGTGGTGCATATGTGAAGGGTCAGGAGAAATCTTCTAAATACGGATCAAAATTGTTTTCACATAGTAAATGAGAAAATATCATGAATGTTA
>CAUYRH010039607.1:0-19625 GCA_963574655.1 Perodicticus potto
TCATTTGTCTTTTTGTTATAGAGTTGAAGAGTTCTTACCCATTCTGGATACGGGTACCTTACCTGGTAAGTGATTTGTAAATATTGTCTCTCGTTCTGTGTATTGTCTTTTCCCTTTGGTGATGACGTTGGTCATAGCCCAGAAGTTTTTGATTTTGATGTAGATCAACTTATCTACTTATTCTTTTTGGACTTGTGCTTTGGGTGTCATAGTTAAGAAACTATTGTCTAACTTCATGTTTTCTTCTAAAAGTTTTTCTAATAGCTGTTCTTTTTTTTTTTTTTTTTTTTTGAAACAGAGCCTCAAGCTGTCACCTTGATAGAGTGCCATGGCATCACAGTTCACAGCAACCTCCAATTTCTGGGCTCAAGTGAGTCTCCTGCCTCTGCCTTCCAAGTCGGTGGGACTACAGGCGCCCGCCACAATGCCTGGCCATTTATTTTTTATTTTTTGGTTGCAGCCGTCATTGTTGTTTGGCGGGCCGAGGCTGGATTCAAACCCGCCAGCTCCAGTGTACATGGCTGGTGCCTTAGCCCGTTGAGCCACAGGCACCGAGCCGAGACTCTGTCTCTTAAAAAAAAAAAAAAAAAGTGTAAAGGAGGCACCTGTAGCTCAGTAGATAGGGTGCCGGCCACATACGCTGAGGCTGACAGGCTCAAACCTGGCCCGAGCCAGCTAAAAAGGAAAAAAAAAGAAATAGTGACAACTGCAACAACAAAAAAATAGGCATTGTGGCAGGCGCCTACAGTCCCAGGTACTTGGGAGGCTAAAGCAAGAGAATTGCTTAAGCCCAAGAGTTTAAGGTTGCTGTGAGCTGTGACACCACGGCATTCTACCCAGGGCGACAGCTTAAGACTCTGTCTCAAAAAAACAAAAAAGAAGTGAAAAAAAGGTGGCTTATCACCTGCTCAGTGAAGCAGACTGAGATGTTTAGTGAGGTATAGAATATGAGTTTGAAATTGTGTAGGAATGATAGAACAGGTGTAAAATTATGTATTAAGCAAAGAAATAGCATTTTCCCACAAGTGACTTGTGGGTGAGAATGAAAAAGATTTTTCCATAGCATTTAAAAACAAATTTCAGCCGGGCAAGGTTCATGTCTGTAATCCCAGCACTTTTGGAGCCTGAGGTGGGTGGATTGCCTGAGCTCAGGAATCTGAGGCCAGCCTGAGCAAGAGCGAGACCCCATCTCTAAAAATAGCTGTGCATTGTAGTGGGTGCCTGTAGTCCCAGCTACTTGTAACGCTGAGGCAAGAGAATCGCTTGAGCTCAAGAGTTTGAGGTTACTGTGAGTTATAACACCAGGGCACTCTACCAAGGGTGACAAAGTAAGGCTGTCTCAAAAAAAAAAATTTTTTTTTTCAGTGATGCTGTAGGAAGGGCCTGTAGATGTGACTGATGTGTGTGTGTTTATATACCCCACACAGGTTTTTCAACCTGTTTTGTATAATTTTCAAATTAAAATGTAGCGTGTCTTTTATTTTGGGTCCTAATAGTTGCTGAAACAAAAATCACAGGCCCCAGAGAAGCCTCTTGTTATCTCTCAGATGGTTTCCCAAAAGCAGCCTGAGATTATCCAGCGAAACAGAAAAGAGACCTCGGATAAAGCAAAGACAGATGAGATGGTGACAGAAGACCAAGAGGCCACCAGGGGATCTGTTCCCACAGGGTCTAAGATGGACAAGATGATGCCAGCACCTGCTGTGAAGGCCAGAGGAGCAGAGCATGATGCGAAGGGAGCCAAGAAAAGGGCAGATGGTGACATTGCTGCAAAACGAGGGGGTATCAAGCATAAGAAGCGGAAAGCTGAGGAGGCGGCAGCCTCAACCCCCACCCCACCCACTGAGTAAGTATCAGCATTGCCAGCATCTGAGTCTCAGCTGTGGTCACTGGCATGGCTCCTACCACCCCCACCTCAGTCTTCCTCACCACTGACAATAAGGGCATGGTGGCTTTACTGCCTCTGGCCCGTCTCCCTGCAGAGACTGGGTGACAGGATAGCCCCACCGTACTTGCTCCATGCTCTAACCCCGATGTCATCTGTGTCTTTGTTTACTTGCTATTTGCTTTCTCTCTGAGCATGGGCACACTGAGGGCAGGGCTTGTCTCATGGTCACTGCTGTGGTTTCTAAGCTTAGGACAGAGCTTGGCTTTTAGGCGCAACCAGGCGCAATTTGTGGAATGAGAGAGTCTGAACCCAAGAAAGCTGGAATGTGAGGCCTGTCCCTGCTTCTTGCCAGTTGAGGGGTTTGGGGCAAGTTCTTGACATCCTCTGCACCTCAGTGTCATCTGTGGTGTCTCCAAGGTGTTGGTGAGATGTGGCTCACTTAGTGCCAGGTGATTAGTTAACATACACTGTGGTGGTCATCCCCACGAGGAGGACCAGGAACCAGTGGCTGTCTCTGAATGGCTTGGCTGGAGGTATTACACTTGTAAGTCAGAGGCTGGCTTAGTGTCACCCGGGTGTTCAGGACACAATTGCTGAAGTGTCAAGAGGACAGGTGAGTGCCTCCCTGCTAGGCTGGCTGTTGGGAAGAACATTCAGCAAGGCAGTCCTGCTCCTCAGGATCAGTTCATGAGGGGGAAGGTCATGGGAGCACTTGGAAAGAGGAGCATGTCCTCTTGGGGGGACTGGAAAGAGCTTTTCCGGGGAAATGACATTTAAGCTGAGCCTAAGAGACAAAATTGGGCAGGCAGGTGTTTATACATGTGCAGGCTTCCAAATACAGAGGGCGAGACCAAGATGGCAGTGGTCGTGTACCTTGGTGGGGATCTGTGTTTCCATTTATAGTCATTGTCTTTGTATTTTTTGATTGTTTGAAAATGAACCTATTACTGTTGTAATTAAAAAGTAAATGTTAGGCTCGGCGCCTGTGGCTCAACGGGCTAAGGCACCAGCCACATACACCTGAGCTGGCGGGTTCAAATCCAGCCCAGACCCGCCAAACAACAATGACGGCTGCAACCAAAAAATGGCCGGGCGTTGTGGCAAGGGCCTGTAGTCCCAGCTACTTGGAAGGCGGAGGCAAGAGACTGGCTTGAGCCTAGGAATTAGAGGTTGCTGTGAGCTGTGATGCCACAGCACTCTATCCAGGGTGACAGCTTGAGGCTCTGTCTCAAAAAAAAAAAAAAAAAAGTATTAGCAATTACTACATCCTGGTGGTATGTTACACAGTTCTGTTTTATGTTCTTTGTGTTTATAGGTCCTAAATCTTAAATAATGAGCATATTTTCTAAATAAAAAGAAAAATGATGAAAAGAAAGCTCTGAGATGATCAAAATAACACCAGCAGCTGGGCATCTGGGACCCAGCTGTGAGAGGAGCAGACTCTGTGCATCCCCTCCAGCCACCTGTGTCTGCCAACTGTTGGTACTACAGGGTGCTGCCTCAGTTACTGGACCAGGACCTTCCAGTGGTCAGCCTGTTCTTGTTTTTATCTTTTAGGGAAGACATCTGGTTTGACGATGTGGACCCAGTGGATATCGAAGCTGCCCTAGGCCCAGAGGCAGCCAAGATAGCAAGAAGGCAGCTGGGTCAGAGCAACAGCAGTGTCACGCTTGTGAAGGAGCAGGCCTTTGGCGGGTATGCTCGGCTCAGGCAGACATTCACTCAGCCTTAGAGGGGGTTCTGCAGGCAAGAGGATGCTTCCCTTTCTAGTTGAATGGGCAAGTATCTCCTAGGATCCTGCTAAGAACCATGACACACCACTTGTCACATGGTAGTGACAGGCACAGAGCTTTTTCTGTGCAACACTTAGTCTGGGTCCCTTCAGGTGTGACCTGGAATCCTAGATCCTGCAGTCTTTGTTAAGCTGGAACTTTTGATTTCCCTTCAGCCTGACCAAGGCCTTAGCCATGGACTGTGAGATGGTGGGCGTGGGCCCCAAGGGGGAGGAGAGCATTGCTGCCCGTGTGTCCATCGTGAACCAGTATGGCAAATGTGTCTATGACAAGTATGTCAAGCCAACGGAGCCTGTGACAGACTACAGAACAGCAGTCAGCGGAATACTGCCCGAGAACCTCCAACAGGGTATGTGATGAACACAAAAGGGGTAGTAATAACTGGATTTACCTTCTCCCTTTGTTTCCTTTTGTGTTTAGGAACATTCATCACATCAATATTTCAATATTCCTGACACATCTCACCTCCCCTGGGTGATGGGTTGTGAAACACAAAAGGCACCCTCGGAGGCTTTAGCACCAGGACCTGCTCCTGGATGGCTTGCACTGCGCAGCGCAGGGCCACAGTGGCGAGTGAGAGGACCAGGAAGGAGGCCTCTGGGCTGAGGATTGGGCCACGAGGAGGACAGCTGTGGGGGAGGAGGGGTGCAGATCATGGGATCCCATAGTCCCTGGTGAGGGCTCTGGGAGTTGCTAGGGAAGCAGATTGTGAGCTGTGAGAGGCCTGGTCTGGCTTAAGTTCTAGCAGGTTCCCTCTGGCTGCAGCATTGAGAAAAAACTGTAGGGCCATGAGGGTGAAAATAGAACAGCTTGTTAACAGGGATGAGCTAGCAGGAACCTGGGTCAGGGAGGTGGCCATTAAGAGGTGACCAGGCGTGGGTCAGGGAGGTGGCCTTAAGAAGTGACCTGAAGACTGCGGGTATGTGTTAAAAGGCGATGGCATCCAGGAAGACCCACCCGAGGCCAAGTGGGTGGAAGACCCACCTCTCCCCACACCTGTCTGTTCTCTCTCCTCACGCTGCCCTTCTCTGCTTTATCTGGTGTGCACAACCACCAGGCAGCCCTGCCACCAGTGTCCCTTGGTTCCGTTCCTGGGAGGGAGACTGGTCCTGCTCAGGTCAGGCCACCCTTGGTCTGGTCAGCTCTGGCCAGGAGCAGGCAGAGTCATATGGTGTGAGTGCGGTCACTGGAGCCCCTCCCTGTGGATATAAGGTGTGGAGAGGGAGGGGTCTCACACAGTGGGAGGTGGGCCAGTCTCTGAATCTCCAGAGAGTATCCCAAAAGGTCCCAGAAAGCAGTCAGAGAGCGTGGGTGGAGGGCAGCATGTCTCCTATGCTGGCTGGGAGGGGGCTGGGGGAAGGGGCAGTGGGCAGTCTTACTTGCATTTCCACTTGGAATACATGAAGCATAGGCCCTGGTTTGTTATTAGGAAACCGAGGTCAGATAGCTCTGCCCGGTGGTTCTGAGAGTTCAGTGCTCACTCCTCAGGCTGTGTGCAGTCACATCCTCACTCACCCCAGAGTGGCCCTCGCAGCTGCCCTGCCAAGGCCTGTGAGGCATTTCTCCCTAGTGGATATGGTGGCTCCAAGTCACCCCCCTTGTGGCTTTGCGGCCCTGGCCTGGGCAGGCCCGTGGTTCCTGGGCATTCCTTAGGTATGACCAGGGTGAGAGGGACCTCCCCTTCAGAGAATGACAATGAATTATATGTCCTCCTGAAAATTGCTGCTTTGATTTGATTTTTTAGGAGAAGAAATTGAAGTTGTTCAGAAAGAAGTGGCAGAGATGCTGAAGGGCAGAATTCTGGTTGGACACGCACTGCATAATGACCTCAAGGTGCTGGGCTTTAGGGGACCTGGGCAATGGCTCTCCCACACATCACACTATCGCCCTCAGCTTTCTGAAAGTAGAAGTGTCATCATGGGAGTCCAAACAGTTTTTTAAATGTGTGCCCTGTGTAGGGACCACTCCGGTAATGACACCAGAAACTATTCGTTGGTTCTTACTGTGTTCTAGGAGCCGTGCCAAGCACTTGTTCTAAGCAATAGAACAGGGTCCCAGTACCAGAGAGGCTGCAGCTCTGTCTTCCCGGATGTGGAGTGATATTATGCCTTTCATAGGACACTTTTTTTTGAGACAGAGTCTCACTGTGTTGCCCTCAGTAGAGTGCTGTGGCGTCACAGCTCACAGCAACCTCAAACTCTTGGGTTTAAGCAATTCTCTTGCCTCAGCCTCCCAGGTAGCTGGGACTACAGGTGCCCACCACGACACCGGCTGTTTTTTTGTTGTAGTTGTCGTCGTTTAGCTGGCCTGGGCCAGGCTCAAACCCGCCAGCCTGGGTGTATGTGGCCGGCACTGTAACCACTGTGCTATGGGTGCCGAGCCCATAGGACACTTTTTACCTGGTGGACAGCCTAATACCTAACTGTCCCACCTTGACTAGGCCCCCTCCTGAGGAAACATGCCTACATTGGAGGGTGCTCTCTGCTGGTCAGAGCAGTGTCTGGCCTGTGACGACTGTCCCTGGCTCTGGCACTAGTAGCCTGCCTAGTGACCCTAATGGGAGACATCAATTCAGTACACTTCCACCACCCTGGGCAGAGAGGGTGCCATGAGTCAGGGGGCAGTGCAACAGATGGGGTCTCGCTCTATCACCCAGGCTGGCCTTGAACTCCTGAGCTCAAGTGATCCTGCTACCTCAACATCCTGTCCACCAGGTACAAACTGAAAATGGAAATGATTGTTATATCTTCTTCTAGGTACTGTTTCTGGATCATCCGAAAAAGAAGATTCGGGACACACAGAAATATAAACCTTTTAAAAGTCAAGTACAGGTACTTAAGATGAACGTGACTCTGCACCTCACGCTTCTGTTCTGCTGGTTCACGTCACTGTTAATACTGGTTCCTAGTAGCTGACTTGTTTATTAAAAGGTTTCTGTTTTTCTTTTTAACTTTAAAGCTGGAAGGAATTATAAAAGTAGAGTTCAGGTAAATGAGTATGATGGAGGACAAGTCCTCCCCACTGTACCCTGTGACAGGTCACTGAATAGAGCGTGATGCCCCTGTCGTTTCTGCTCCAGAGGGTGCTGAGGGGACAGCCGCCCCTCTTACAGGAAGAGGGGGCCTGAGAGTGGGAAACAGAGGTGTCCTCCTCAGCTGATTCAGGAGTTGGAGCTCAGCTGCCATCTGCTCCCTGCTGGCGTGGTTCCTGGGCAGTCTGCAGAGGGTCCTGACCCAGCTCGCTATGTGCTGTCTTCTTCCTTGGCAGAGTGGAAGGCCATCCCTGAAGCTGCTTTCAGAGAAAATCCTGGGGATCAGGGTCCAGCAGGCAGAGCATTGTTCAGTAAGTACACCCTTGGGAATGGGGGCATTCTCTGACCTGGAAACCCAGGCTTGAGTTACCTGATAGCAGACACAGGTGATGCCTGAGCACCTTTTTTAGGAAGACTTTGGTCAAAAAAAAACAAATGGCAGCTCATGCTTACAAAATGTTGATTCAGGTCTAAATATTTACATTTAACATTTAACACTTAACACAAACTGTTAATGTTGTAAGTAGAGAAAAAGTTGCCAGTGTAAATTGAAGGCCCACTAAGACTGGGTGGCCCAGGCCAGCTGGCTCCCTCACCACCACCACCCTCACCCCTGGTAGCCCTGCTTCTGCAGGTCAGAGTCAGCCTCAGCAGGGCTGTCTCAGTGCTCTGGGCCTTTTTTGCCTGTGTGCCTGGCCTTTGCTCCCTGTCCAACCCTGCCACTAGGCGATGGCGGGCGATGGCTGCCACCCTCCACCTTCGTCATTTGATGAACCCAGAAAGGTAACATATTTATTACTTGGATTCTTTGGGTCTCTGAGGTCTGCATCACGGAGGTGTGCTGACCGCCAGGGCTTCCCACCTCCTGCTTCACATCTCCTCCCTCAGCCTCTTGCAGGTGTCTTGCTCAGTGGCTGGCGTGAAGGGCTCAGTGATGGGGGCTGGCTCTGGGTGGCCCATGGTCATGCTTGGCGCCTGCTGGGACAGTTGCTCTGTGTCGCCCAGGTTCAGGACGCCCAGACGGCCATGAGACTCTACGCCGTGGTGAAGAAGGAGTGGGAGAGCTTGGCACGAAGCAGGCACCCCGCAGGGGCTGCACCCGACAGCCGCAATGATGTCGCCTGACAGACCCAGCCCTGCTACCGCCCCTTCTGCTGTTTGCAGTAGCACCTTGGGCCCAAGGCACGAGTGCATCAGGTCTCCCCCAACGCAGTGGAGTGGCGGGGCACGGCATGCACGCTACTGAGAACTTCTTCCTCTTGACTTGTGGTCTAAGAGGCCTTGCCATGTGTGTTTGGGGGCAGGATGGCAGGGATGTAGCAGGGAAGAAAGTTGGAGGCAGCCTGGCAACCCCACCATCTGCTGAGCACCAGAGTAGAATGGGATGTTTGAGCCATTGGCCTGCCTGGTGCTGGACTCTTGATGGACTCTGGTGGGATTCACCTTGGGTCCAAAGGCAGAAAGCATCATGGGTACTCAGCACCTCCCTCTAAGGAGGCCCTTTTTTCTCCCTTGTCTTGGGTGATATGGCAGACTCTGCTGGACCTGAGGGACCCAGGCCAGGGTCTGCACTTAGCTCCTGAGAAGCAGCTGGCTGGTACAGCAGCTGCTCACTGGACAATTTCCTGTGGCCATCTGGACTTTCAGAGAGGCTCTTGGGGCTGGGGTTCCCTTCTCCCATTTATCTGAGTTGGCCCCAGGATTAGCTGGTAGGTGAGGACCAGCAAGAGCTCCCACAGCACGTGACATGAGGCACCTCAGTCACTTGGACATTTTATTTCTGGAGGTTGGTGGACATGCTGCCCTTGGACTTTGTAAGCTGGGAGCCGAGTGAGTGCCCCTAGGCAGCCTGCAGCCTTTTTGGCCCAAGTTCGAGGCTCTGTCTGGGGCCTGGAGTCCAGTGCCAGTTGTACTGACAAGTGCATAAAGCTGCCCAATGGCCATACACACAGTGCCAGCCCACTGGGGTGCTGTCAAACATAAACACAGATGCACTTTGAATGTGCAGTGGAGGCTTAGCATTGTCCTCACTGGAGCAGTCTAAAAGGACTGTGGGTCCAGATGGCTGCCTGGCCAGGCAGGGGGGAGGTCTACATAGACAGGGATAAGTGCCCCACTGGCCAGTCACAGCCTACTGCTGAAACAACTAAGGCACACCAGGACCTGGCCTTGGGCCTCTTTATTAGTCAGCTCAGAGATAAACATGCTGGTCCCAGTGACCATCTTCCTGCTGCCATACCCCGCCAACCCCAAGGGGAGCACTCCCTCCCTCCCTGGGCAGGGAAAGGAAAGGTGGGCACTTCAGGGCAGGGGGAGAGTATACTTGTTATGGGAGGCCTGTGGGGTGCCTGCCTCCTGCCCAGCATCAATTGAGGGTGTCGCCACCTCCAGCCTCAGGAGCACTTTTTCCACGTAAGAAACCAGCTCCTGGGAGAAGGAAGCAAGCAGCTAGTTTTCACAGGCAATTCAGGGTCCAAAGCAGTTATTTGAGTGTTTTGATCCTCTGATTGTGAACAGGAAATTTTCTTTGAGAAGGTGTGGTTATCCCTCCCCTTTGGGTTGATTTTGGCCCAGTCATAGGAATGACATAATAGGAAAATAGTAACTACTACTATACATGTGGCAATCAGGCCCTTCCACAGAAAGTTCTTCTGGGTTGGCAGGAATTCCTGCTGCCACTCACCAGGCTGGAGGTGAAGCGCTCCTGGACCTCCTGGGCCAGGGCCTGGACTCCTTGGGACACCAGCTCCGGCAAGATCTCCTCTGTGGTGGAGCAGACACTGTGAGGCCAGGGTCCCACCCAGGTGTGCCTGTGATTCTCGGGCCCTTTGCATCACCCTTAGCCAGGATGGCACCTGGTGTGCAGTGGGTGGCAGAAGATGCCGGGTGAACGGGAAGTTCCAGAGGGTTGCAGAGTGGGGGTGAGTCTGCTCTGTGGGCTCCTTCTGCTTTCCCTGTCAGAGTTGTGAGCAGGGGACCTCACAGCAAGAGAAAGGGGTTCTCACGGTAGGAAGCCAGGTGAGCCAGCAGCATGCAGAGGTTCTCTACCACCTCTGGGTCATCCTTGTAGAGCTGGTAGGTTTCCTTGATGAGGCCAAGGCCTCCGGTGTCCTCCTGCACCACTACCTGGAAGGCCACCAACTCTGGGGGTGGCGAGTGAGAGTGAAAGGGAAAAGCTTGCCCCCAGGAAGAAAGGTCACTCCACTCCCTTCACCAGACCCATCCCATGGCTGAGTAGCAGACAGAGGCCTGGTTGGGCCCCCAACCTGGAACAGAGTTGGGATGGGGCCGCCTCATGGGGTGCTGAGTATACAGGGGTGGGATAAGAGGAGACAGGACCAGACAAGGAGCCAAGTGGTTGCCACCATTCTGAGGAGGGCTGCACATGGTAGAGGGTGAGCCTATGGGCTGAGTGGGATCAGTCCCCCACTACAAGGCAGCTGGGGACTTTGGCCAGGTCCCAGGCTTCAGATGTGCTCTAGGAAGGTTATCAGGCCACCGTGCTAAGCGTGTTGAGTGGAATGACAGGTGGGAGGCAGACAGGGCCTTGTGTGTTCAGGACAGAGGTAGTCACATGATAGCCTTGAGTACCAAAGTTCATTAAATGTGTGTGGGAGTCTCAATAGCTATTTCTGAATGGTAGGACTATAGATGATTTCTAATGTCTTTTCCTTTCTGGTTTTTGTTTTGTTTTTTTTTGGTTTATGACAGCAGATAGACAAGGATGGGGGCTGGGTTTTGCCTCCACTCCCAGGCAGCAGGCCCTTCCCAGTCCAGGCTCACCTGACACTTTTGCCAGGCTGGCCAGGCCCCGGTAGGCATTGTTCACCAGCAGGACTCTGTCTTGGCACAGGTGGATGCTTTGCAGGAACACTGCTGCCACCTGCTCGAACTGGCTCTCTCCTATGCAGCCTGCAAGGACGGGTGGGTCGGGTAGGCCTTGTTGCTGGTGAGTCCGCTGCCCGCTCCTCCCAGCTCCTGAGGCCTTAGTGCTCACCCAGCAAGGACAGCAGCCAGAGCACTGCGCAGCCAGCTTCAGCCATCTCCGCATCTGTAGGGTAGGAGCCCAGAACCTGGATGATGAGGGCCGGGGTCTTCTCCAGGGGGGCTTTGTCCACAATGACAGCTGGGGTCAGGACAAGCTTATGAGCAGATACCCTGTCTGCTGCCTCCCACCAAGCACAACAGCAGATACTGGGGTGGGGAGCAGTCAAGATGTCCTTGGAGGAGGAAGGGCAGGAGGCCTGACACCACCAATTTCTGGAGGGAAGGGATTACCCTTGGGAGAGGCTTGGGGAGTCTTGCACTTGGGGTGTTGGCAGGGCTGTCTTGGGTTTCCCAGGCTCTGTGGTTGACAGCCCACTTTCCTTGGACACTGCAGAGCCATGATGGTGTCTCAAGGCAGCGCAGGCCAGGACACCACAAGCCAATTTTTTGATTGTGAATCAAAAAACAATAGGTCACTGGACACCAAGGTTGCCTGGAGTCAGGACTGCCCAAGGAATCGTGGGCAGGAGGTGTGGAATCTGGGAGGGGTTTGCCCACTGGACAGAGCCCTGAAGTCCCACTCCTCAGCACGATGCCTCTTCCCTCTTTGCTTTCCCCTGCTTCAGCGTCCAGCCCCTAGAAGAGCCTCTCTTAGGCCATGGCTGTCCTCAAGCATTGAGGGGATTGGTGTGGAGGCCCTCAAAGGCTGCCAGAGGCAGTTGGGGAGCAGCTGAGGGAGGGGTGTCAACCCCAGCAGGTCAGCGGGCAGAGGGCCCCTCACCATCCACCAGGAGGGACCAGAGCAGGCCCAGGCCATTGATGCAAATGTCCCTGTTCTCACGAGAGCTGTCCAGATGCTCCAGGATGTGCTCGAACAGCCCAGCGTTTTGCAACTCCTCCAGAGCCGATGCTGCGGGCATACTGGGAGTGAGGACCATGTAGGGTCCCCTTCCAGGAAGCCCTCCCAGGGCAGCTCCACCCTCTTAGGTCATTGGAAACTGCAGTCCCATTTGACCTGAGTCCCTGACCTGGGCCAGCTCTCATGTACTTATGGAACTGGAAACAAGGAAACATGGGCCTGGCCCTAGGGCCACCCCTCTCCTGGGCCACCATTACAAGGCTGGGTCTAGCCTCTGTGGCTGCCCCTGCTAGGCCACAAGGAACAAGCCTGTGCCTTCCAAGATGGGACCATGGTTGGGTCGTGGTCCGGTGGGATGGCCAGTGTGCAGTCTGCCCAGTGGCTCTAGCTTATACCTAATCCCAGTGCCACCCTGTGCTCCCCAAAATGAACCCAGTGATGTGTGATCCATTGTATGGTCTCTGTGGCAAAAACAGAGTGGTGGGGCTCAGCAGCCCTGACTCTTGCCATCCGTGGGACTCATCCCCCTGTTGGGGAGAATGCCTACCCACCAAGTGGATGAGGGGCATGGAGCCCTCAGCCTGGTCCCCAGTGTGCTCTTTGTGTGACCGTCCCCACAGCCCTTGGTATGCTGTAGGGAATGGGGGGGGGCATTGGCCCCCAGCCTCCCAGAAGGGGCTACGCAGTAGACAGTGGTGTGAAGTCCAAGGCCATGCCCAGCACAGTCCGGAGCCACTAGCTATAGGAGTAGAAGCTTGTCATCAAGATGGGGAAGGAATTGGTGGCACCTATGGCTCAGTGGGCAGGGCGCCAGCCCCATATACCACGAGTGACAGGTTTGAACTGGGCCCTGGCCAAACTGCAACAAAAAAATAGCCAGGCATTGTGGCAGGTGCTTGTGGTCCCAGCTACTCGGGAGGCTGAGGCAAGAGAATTGCCTAAGCCCAAGGGCTGGAGGTTGCTGTGAGCTGTAACGGCACAGCACTCTACCGAGGGCAACGATGTAAAACTCTAAAATAAAGATGGGGAAGGAACAACTAGCCTTGGCAGTTGTATGGCCTCAGGAGTAGGCCCCACACCAACCCAAGCCCCATTCCTGGGTTGCTGCTGGGGGACAGGAGTAGCTACAGGCGCACCCCGGCTCGTTGTGATTGTCAGCAAGCTGTAGATAGAGGCAGTGAGCTGCTCCAGTTTGGGGTGGTTCCTCAGGGTACTCAGGAGGGTGGAGAGGATAGTGCTGTCACATGGCACCTCAGCTTCTGGGTCCCGCATCAGCCCTGCTCAGTGGGAGGAAGAAGATGGCCCTTAGCCTGGGGATGGGTGTGGAAGACAAGGCACACAATCCCCCTCCAGTGCTGGGGGACAGCACTTAGGAAACCCAGGTCTGCTTGCTGGCCCAAAGCAGGACCCCAAAGACGCTGTGGCCTAAGGGAGGGGGCAGGGCTGCCAGGTGTGAACATGAGTGAAAATCAAAACTTTAGGGTTGAAACTAGAAAGGCAATGATTTCATTTGGCTTAAAAATCAAAGTTCAACTTTTTTTTTTTTTTTTAAATGCCCCAAAGATGTATTGGAGCCCAGGCCCTTGGGCTGTCAGCTCTTCTCTCTCACCTGGGGTATAACCCAACCTTTTTGAGAGTCACACTGGAGGACCCCATTGTGTCCAGCTCATTTCATAGCTAGGACACAGAGTGATAGGAAGCTTGTCCAGGCCCAGAGAGGCCAAAGGCAGGCTTGGAGTGAAGCCTCTGTCTCAGGTTCTTGTCCTGTGCCCTCTGCTTCGCTAGAAGGGGTTGGGTGGGCATAGCAGGGTACTTGCGAGGGTCAGACACCACCCAGGTAACTGATGTGGGGAGACACAGGGGCACTGGGAATATCCTCCCTTTTGGCCTGGCGCCCACCTTGGCCCAGGCAGCGCAGCAGCAGAGAGCAGGCACACAGCTGCACGTCAGCGATCCGCTCGTGCTGCCTCATGATGGCCACCACCATGTCCACCAGCTCCAGGGGCCACGGCAGACCTGGAGGGGCAGGACAGTTGGGTGGGTCTCATGGGGCTAAGGAGCCTGAGGATGCTGGGCCTCCCCAGCCCCTGGTGGACACATGGATGGGTGGAGAGACACTCTTGGAGTCTGCCTCATGCATCTGGGGGCCACCTTCCAGTCACTGGCCTTGCTGGATGGAGAACATGGTCAGCAGGGGAGAGCACCAGCTGTGGGGCAGTGACAAGATCAGCCTGCCCACTACAGAGGCATTAGCTGTGCTGCCCGGTAGCAGGCATGGCTGGGGTCCCTCCAGCTCTCCATGCCATGTGCAGGGGACAGGCAGGAGGCAGTGCTCGCTGTTGCCCTCACCTCCACCAGCTAATTCTTCAGAGGAGGAATGGAGACAGCAAAACCGATGGTGAAAGTGACAAGGACAGGATGCTGACCCACAGCAGGCCTGTTTCCAAATGATGCTGTCAAGGTGGCTGTGGCCCTGGGGTGATGGGGAAGGTCTACCTTTTGAGAAGTGGCCAAACAGCCTCTTTTACTGTCCCCAGGAAGGTAAAATCTCCCTTGGTATGGACTTGATCCTGGCCACAGCTTAGCTATGCAAGGGGTAGGGGGATGCACAAGACCCATGTGAGGTTCTGCTACCTCTGATGCCCCCCCCCCCACTGGACAGCCCTCAGTGTGTTCTTGGTACATTCAGTGGGTGGATAGGTGGCTGGACAGCTGGTTGGATGGAAGAGTGAGCAACACAGGCAGGTGAGCCAGGCTAAGTGGAGAGATCTTACAAAGGCATATTTTGTTGGCAAGAGGCACTTTTTTTTTTTTTGGAGACAAAGTCTTGGTTGCCCTTGGTAGAGTGCAGTGGTGTCATAGCTCATAGCAACCTCAAACACTTTAACTGATTCTCTTGCCTCAGGCTCCCAAGTAGCTGGGACTACACGCACCTGCCACAGTGTCCTTATTTTTCTATTTTTAGTAGAGACAGAGTGTCACTCTTGCTCAGGCTGGCCTCGAACTCCTGAGCTCAGAAAAAACACCTGCCTCACCCTCCTAGAGTGCTGGGATCACAGCTGGGAGCTACTATGCCTGGCCAGCAAAAACTCATTAAAATCATCGAGATTAAGACTCAGTGGAAAGTGCTGGAAAGGGGTTGTCATGTGTTTTCAGTGGGTGAACTGGTGTCTATGAAGAGCAGTCTGCAGTCTCTGGAAACATTCTTCACATCTAAGAGTGTAACTTATGGAAACGCACATGGACACATACACATCATAGTATACACACATATCATAGTATACATGTCAGTATACGCAGCACATGGATCCAAACAGATGGTATACACATAGCATGCATGGCATGTGCATGCATACATATATATGCACATATATATCATAATATACATGTCATAGTATACATGCACATGTACACATCACAGTACACCCAGCATGCATCTGCATATACATCACTATAACACACATAGTACACAGCATGTGCCTGCATGTGCATCATAGTATAACACACATCACAGTACACCCAGTATGCACCTGACATGTACATCATAGTATAACACACACATCACAGTACACCCAGCATGCACCTGCACGTACATCATAGTATATCACACAATCACAGTACACCCAGCATGCACCTGCATGTACATCATAGTATAACACACATCACAGTACACCCAGCATGCACCTGCATGTACATCATAGTATACACAGTATACAGCATGCACCTGCATATACATCATAGTATATCACACACATCACAGTACACCAAGCATGCACCTGCATGTACATCATAGTAAACACACAGTATACAGCATGCACCTGCATGTACATCATAGTATAACACACACACAGTATACAGCATGCACCTGCATATACATCATAGTATTATCACACACATCATAGTACGCACAGCATGTACATCATAGTATATCACACAGCATACAGCATGCACCTGCATGTACATCATAGTATATCACACACATCACAGTACACCCAGCATGCACCTGCATGTACATCATAGTATAACACACATCACAGTACACAGCATGCACCTGCATATACATCATAGTATATCACACACATCACAGTACACCCAGCATGCACCTGCATGTACATCGTAGTATGACACACGCACAGTATACAACATGCACCTGCATATACATCATAGTATATCACACACATCATAATACACACAGCATGTACATCATAGTATGTCACACAGTATACAGCATGCACCTGCATATACATCATAGTATATCACACACATCCTAGTACGCACAGCATGTTCCTCATAGTATATCACACAGTATACAGCATGCACCTGCATATACATCATAGTATATCACACACATCATAGTACGCACAGCATGTACATCATAGTATATCACACAGTACACAGCATGCACCTGCATGTACATCATAGTATATCACACACATCACAGTACACCCAGCATGCACCTGCATGTACATCATAGTATGACACACACATCACAGTACACAGCATGCACCTGCATGTATATCATAGTATATCACACACATCACAGTACAGCCAGCATGCACCTGCATATACATCTAAGTATAACACACACATCACAGTACACCCAGCATGCACCTGCATATACATTATAATATAACACACACATCACAGTATGCAAAGCATACACCTGCATGTACATCATAGTATATCACACACATCACAGTACACCCAGCATGCACCTGCATATACATCATAGTATACAGGGCAGGCACCTGCATATACATCATAGTGCTTATGACCCTGGAAAATAGAACTTAAATTTTCCAGACAGTGGGCTAGGTGGTGATGGTTTCTTATGGATCCATTTAAATCAAGTGAGGGGACCCACCCCTGGCCACCTCCTTCTCTGCTCAGTGGAAGTGGTAATACGGAGGAACTCCAGGCTGCCTGCTACCCAAGCACGTGGCAAAGACACAGGACCCTTCTAGGAACAGAGACAAACCTCCGAGATATATGATGACACCAGCTAGGAGAACATGAGTGAAGGGCCAGTACCCTGGAGGCTGTGGGGAGCAGTGGGGTTCCTACCTAGCTCATCTTCAGGCATCATCAGAAGCTTCTTCATGGCCCGGAGCTGGACTTCAGGTTGGCTGGAGAAGTTCTGCATGACTTCTGCAGAGGGCAGGAAAGCAGAAAAGGATCCTTCTGAGAGCGGGGGCATTGCCCACCACATGGGCCTGGCTGCCAGATTTGTCATCTCCCTGGACCCATGTGACCATGAAACAGGGTGGGCACTGTTCTCATCCCCACTTCATAGATGAGTCCAGTAGGGCCACATGACAAATCCAGGTCTGAATCTAGGAGCTCCTGAAACTTGGTACAAACTGCCATTTACTCTGGGCACTGAGGAGGCACACAAGATGTGCTGTGTGAAGAAGGCCACCCAGGGCTACTGTGTGCCAGGGTATGGAGGTAAAAGGCAGGGAGTTCTGGGGGGCGGGTGCTGAGTGGGCCATCATAGCTGCCGAGGATTTGTGTGGCAGGAATAGAGAATGAGGTGGGGCCGGGCTATGGAGATGAACTTTGTGCTATACAGGTAACTGGGAGCTCTGGAGGATTCTTGAGCAAAGCAGTGCTTGGGGATGGATGGAGGGGCAGAGCCTGGAAACTTCCCACCCACTGGCCATGCGTGAGGAGCAAGTCCAGTGTGAACTGCCAAGCAACCCCCTCTGCCTTTGTAACCCCAGTATCACCTACGATGCTGGCGACACTGCCTCCTAATAGCATGTCAGTGATGAATTCAGGCACCATTGGCCTATGCAGGAACAGAGTGACACAGGAGGACTTGAATGAGTTCTTCACGAAGGTAAAATCAATCACATCCCTAGTGGAGGAGCAGAGGGAGCCAGTGACCCTGGGAGCCTTTCCTGACACACCCAGTGGCGGCTTTCCCTCTGCATCTGGCTCAGGGCTGCCAGTTGGGGCAGAGGCTGGACATGACCCTTCTGTTTTGGAATCCATTTGGCAGGGTCTCCCACCATGTCCTTAATGTGTCTGGCAAGTGTCCCAGCAGTTCCACTCTGGGGGCTTACTCTGCAGAGGCACAGGGCTCTCTCCTGGGCTGTGGGGGGATGTCCTAAACCTGGGTACTTGCCTTTGTGGGCCCTTTCCTCCATAAAATCATACAAAAATTCAGACTTTATGCTATGTTGGTATAAATATAAATATATCCCAGGCTGGATTCATTGTTATATATTAATTTTTTTCTTCTGATTTTATTTTAAGTTATAGTTAAAACTTTTTCCTGACCCCTAAGAGCATGGTGGCGCCTCAAGTCTGTGCCTGCCATGCCTGATGGGGAGTCAGCCTAGCTCCAGCATTCAAAGACATGCCTGCAAGTGCCTCCAGGACCATCCATTGCAGCAAAGCCTGGGGTGGCCAAAGCATGGAAAAGCCCAGTTGTGCCTGTGATGGAGTTGTCATGGCAGAAAGCTAGGGATCCGTGTTTAAGTGGAAAAACAATGAAAGGTAAGTTAATAGGTTAAAATGTGCCCCACAGGAACTGAATTAAAGGACTATGGCATTAGGAAGGTTGAGAACCACTGGGTTAAAATAAAACTCTGACTCCAAGTCACCTGATGGTTATTCTATCCAAGGGGTTGATCTGTAGCATCAACGGCAAAAGACCCACGAAGATGTTGGCATCTGGAATCTGCTTCATCTCCATTGTCTTCAGGATGCCATTCAGGATGCCTGGGCCCTGGCGGAGGGACTTCCGTAGGTGCATGGCTTCTTTGCCCTTCAAGGGAAGAAGACACTGTTTTGTGCATTCCCTCAACTAAAAGAAAACTGGGGCTCAGCGCCTGTGGCTCAAGCGGCTAAGGCGCCAGCCACGTACACCTGAACTGGCGGGTTCGAATCCTGCCCGGGCCGCCAAACAACAATGACGGCTGCAACCAAAAAATGGCCGGGTGTTGTGACGGGCACCTGTAGTCCCAGCTACTTGGGAGGTGGAGGCAGGAGAATCGCTTGAGCCCAGGAGTAGGAGGTTGCTGTGAGCTGTGATGCCACAGCACTCTATCCAGGGTGACAGCTTGAGGCTCTGTCTCAAAAAAAAAAAAAAAAAAGGAAGAAAACTGAGCCCTGGCCACCAGCAGAGAACATGCTGAGAAGGAGGAATGGCAATCAGAGGACCAGATGCCAGCCAGATGCAGCTGCTGCCTGCAGGAATGTCAAGACTCCCTGGGCCCTGGGGGCAATTCTATGAAGAAACTCGCTGGGCACAGTGGCTCATGCCTGCAGTCCCAGCACTCTGGGAGGCTGAGGCAGGAGGATTGCTTGAGCCCAGGAGTTGAGGCTTCAATGAGCTGTGATCCTGCCGCTGCACTTCAGCCTGGGTGCCAGAACAAAACTCCCATCTCTCTCTTTTTTTTTTTTTTGAGACAGAGTCTCAAGCTGTCACCCTAGGTAGAGTGCTGTGACGTGACAGCTCACAGCAACTCAAAATCTTGGGCTTAAACAATCTTCTTGCCTCAGTTTTTCTATTTTTGTAGTAGAGACAAGGTCTTGCTTTTTGCTCAGGCTTGTCTCAAATCCATGAGCTCAAGCTATCCACCCGCCTCAGCGTCCCAGAGTGCTAGGATTATAGGCATGAGCCACCGTGGGAGAAGAAGAAGAAGAAAGAAAGAAAGAAAGAAAGAAAGGAGGAGGAGGAAGAGGAGGAGGAAGTACTTTGCTTCCGTCCTGCTGCCGCTCTGAGTGGTCTCCCACGTAAAAGCAGCCGGAGGAAACCCCTCCCATCCTGGCATCTCCGCTTCTTCCCCAGTGGTTGCAGGATGTGCTGGACCAGGTGCTGGACGCAATAGAATACTTACACCAGCTGGAGGTGGTCTAAGTATTTTGCTCTGAGGAGGCTGTCTGGGGACTTTGAGCACCATATCCCCTCGGCAGCATGAAGTTCTCTCTCAACTTTGGCTCAGGGGCCAAACTGGGTGGCCTCCTCCAAACAGCCTCCTCAGAACAAAAGCAAGCAAAGTTCGGGTGGCACCTGTGGCTCAGTGAGCAGGGCACTGGCCCCATGTACTGAGGGTG
>CAUYRH010039610.1:0-21357 GCA_963574655.1 Perodicticus potto
TAGTAAATGAGAAAATATCATGAATGTTACATTAATCAGGTGGATAAAAATATCTTCGATTGTATGGGAAGCCCGCACACTGTACTCCAAGCCTGAATCATTGTACACAGTTATGACTCAATAAAAAATAATTAAAAAAAATAAAATAAAAAAATAAATCTCCAACAAGGATATTCAATATATAAATAAATAAAAACAACTTTCTTGATAAAAAGAGACATTGAAATTAAACACTTAGTGATATTTTTCTTCACCTATTAAAATGAAAAAGTTTGACAATGACAATATATGTTGGCAAGGTTATGAAAAAATAGACTCTCTGATCTTTAACTGATAAACATTTAATTGTTACAATTTCTGGATGGAAATTATGCAATAATCTTAATCAAAAGTCTCTCAATTTTTTTTGATAGAATCTCACTTTGTCACCCTAGGTAGAGTGCCGCGGCATCATAGCTCACAGCACCCTCAAATTCTTGGGTTCAAGAGGCCCTCCTGCCTCACCCTTCGGAGTAGCTGGGACTATACACACCAGCCACAATGTCTGGCTATATTTAGAGATTGAGTGTCACTCTTGCTCAGGCTCACCTCCAACTCCTGAGCTCAAGCAATCCACTGGCTTCAACCTCACAGAGTGCTGGGATTACAGGCATGAGTCACTGCACCTAGTTTGTCTCAATGTTTTGATACAGCAATTTCTATTCTATGAATTTATCCCCTAAATAATCAAGGATATATTTAAAAATCTACCTAATGAAGATAAAACCAGAGAAACACCTTGGTAAACTTCGATTTATACATTTGGGGTATATGAAGATAACTAGTTATCATTTTAATATCAATAATGGTGAAAACATCTCTCATGACTCCATGGCTGAAACTCATGGAGATTGTGAAAGGGTCAGAATAAAAAATATTGACCTTAAAAATACCTGGAAGAAGGAATACCTTGAAGAAGCTAGGATGCTGGGATGGATTCTAAATAGGAAAGCTTCTTAGGGTACATGCTGATGTCTTCCCTTTAAGCTACAGCTTTAGGCATTTTAATTTCCAATTACAATAAAATGTCAATCAGGTCAGAAGACCAAGAATTACAGGGGCAATTAAAATACTGAATGGCTAATGCCAATAGGGTTAACTTTATAGAGCTTTACAAGGTTTGATTAATTCTTAATGCAAGAGATTCCCTTTCTAGGAATTAATGATCTATTTAGGGTGTGAGGAAGAATAAGCAAATTTGAGCACCTCTAATTCACACTTTAATTTCATGATAAAATCACCACATAACTAGCATCCGGAAAACTGCTAGAAATAGAGTTTGTGTTAGGTTTTAATTATTTTATCTCAAATTAACTCCATGTTTAAGCAAATAATAAAAGCTTTTAATGCACGAATGTTTGACAAACTGTTAAATTCTTTGATATTCTTTGTCTCATTCAACACATAATAAATATTTATTGTGTGTTGTGTACACTTCTCTGAACAACTAGCAATTAAATTATTATTGTGAGACTAAACAAATTATTTTGACTCACAGTTAATCCTCATATTATTAAACACTTCGTTTCTGAACTGCACATATAATTTATATTTATAATTAATTGTATTTGAACAAATCAAAGTCATGACAAACAGAATACTGTTAATATTTCTAATAGAAACTTTTCTTTCCTATGCAAACTGAAGATAAATGAGTAGAGTGTAATTTGTATTCTCTACTTTAACATTTGAGAATCTCATTTAAATAAACCAAAAGCTTACAGGTAATGAAAAAATTTGAAGTGATTTTAAAAATTATATTCTCTTCAAAGGAATTGCTGTAGATTTCTTTTTCTGTATAAAACATTTTATATAGAACATTCTCTTTAATGCAGGGCTGACACATACGGTTATACAATTTATGAACTACAGAAAGGAGCAGACCCAAAGGGAACCGTGGGGGCTGAACTCCACCCGTACCTCTGATAGGTGAGCCATTTGGGAAACACTGCATGTGCCCTGGGATGAAAATTCATTAAAATTATATAGGTAGGTTAATTGGTTGTTCTTAACATAATGTATTTTTTGCTTTATAGAATCATTACAAGTATAGTACATAGAATTTTCTTTTCCCAAATCTTTTAGAGGATAAGTAGCCAACCAGATACTCTGCCACTCTGTAATATTTTAGTGACTCTCTCCTACACGTGGGGCGTGCTCTCACATAGTCAGACTATGTGACTGCAAGAGCAGACAAGCAGGTTGTTCCTCACTACCAACAAAATCTTCAGTCTCCATTCGGTTTCACTAACTGCCCCCAGAATGTTCAGGATCTCATATCGCCTTTAATGGTCCTATCTCTTATGCCTCCTTTACTCTAGAGCGATTCCTCAATCTTTCACAAACTTCAATAATCTTAACAGTTTTGAATATTTTAGCAATTTCAATGTGTAGACTCTCTCCCAATTTCTTGTCTGACGTTCCTCAGGTTTAGTCAGGTAATAGGATACTAGGAATATCGTAGAAGTGAGACTGTTCCTTCTGCTGCAACTTCTCAGGCGACACACAATTCTATATGGTCACTGTTGATGTATTCACTTTGTTCACTTAGGATAGTAGTGATGAGGCCTCTTGACTAGCATATAAAACAACTTTCGTTTTCTACTTCTAATTAGTCAATGTTTGGGGAGGAGGTTCAAGCTATGTGATTATCCACAATTCATCAAACTCTTGTTTTCCTTACATATTAACCTTTGTCAACATAGATTCATGATCCGTATCCTATTTCCTTCAGTGGGTTACAATCCACTCCTCACATTACTTTGACTCTCATCTTGGCCCAGTTTTGGCCAGTTGGAACCCTTTCACGTTACTTCCTCTGTACTTCTTTTATGTCCCCATTATTCTCTGTGCATTCCGGGCTTTCTGACACAGAGTCCAGACTAATCTTAATTTAGGAGTAGATATGCCTATTCTCCTGGGAATATCACTGCTCACAGATCCTATTAGTAACGAGAGTTGGGAATAGTTCTGTACCTAATTATTTATATTGAAATATTTCCACCATTATCTGTAATTCCAAGCCACCATTATAATGTTAATTCAAGTTCATTTTTTTCTTTATTATCTTTTTTTAAAATTTTTGGCTGTACTTAACCAATGTCCTACTGTTACTACCATTCCCTCCCTAGGAAGCACCTGCTTCACCCATCAGTGCTTGCCTGATCCCTGCTGAGCCACTACATTCCAGAGGAGACCAGCTTGCCCAGCTCCGGCTCTGACAACTCACGCCAAGACAGGCGTCTGCATAGACATCTGACGAACTGGCTCAGACTCTGAGAGCTCAGGCATGCTCACCCCACCCTGTGGCTTTGCCTCACCCCTCTGAGCCTGAGACATCCCATCCTGTGAGGTGCCCCCTGCAGGAACGCCCTTCCTCACCCTGATGGAACACTGATGCTTCGTTCCAGTTGGTTCTGCTCGAGGACCCCGGGTTCACATTTCTCAGCTTCTGACACCCCATTCACTTGCCGTGCTTGGCGCCGAGGACCCGCCACACCACACAGCGCACGGCTACCCTCCTCTGCAGGCGGGGCCCTGCTGGTCTGTGTCAGGTGAATAACCTGCACGGACTCCGTCCTCGCCCTGCCACAGCTGCTTCCACCCACTCCAGGCACGAATCTCAACTGGGAGGCCTAAAGCTTCAACACCGAATTGGACAGAAGGGAAGGGACGGTGAAAGAAAACAGGAATGAGAAGCTGTTGCTTATTTACTTGTTTAAGTTAGGTGCGAAGGGGAACATTTATTATATACGTCTCTTTGTGACATTATCACCTCTGATCCAAGCAAAGCCCCATCTTTTTGATTTTTAAGATTTCTGATAACCCATTTTATAAGTTACTTATGCTTATTATATTGAATAATGTATTTAATTTTTTAAAATTATACGTTTCCTTTAATTTTCCTGCTTTTGATTTGCCCCCACTAATTCTTATGGCTTTTAAAAATATTGTCTTCTATATTTTAAATTAACTGATAGTTAGCAATTTTAAATCTGCTTTTGCTACTCGAAACTTCCACCTCTTGGCTTAGAAGTACATTTATTGACCCTTTTAAAATAGTGATTGTGATTAGAAACATAAGACATATGTATATTGAAGTATAAAATTATGCCTTAAGTTTCCTTCCCAATAATAACTTAGAATGCTTTAATTTTGATCCCTCCACTAAATTCATTAGTTATTTTTTTTACTTTAATTGTATTCATTTAACTTCCCCCAAATACTCCTGATGGTTATTATTTCTGTATATTATCATTAAAATTCTTCTTACACCAAAAAGTATTTATTTGGATTACTTTTATGTAGAATTTGAATAATTTCTTTGTGCTACATTTTTTCTTAAATCTCAAATTGATTTTGTAATCTTCACCCTAAAAACATTATATCACATTTCTTTTACTTAAGATCTCTACTCAGAAACAAAAACAAAGCAGGAGGAACCATGCTAGGAGACCTGAGACTGTACTATAAATCAATAGTGATCAAAACAGCATGGTACTGGCACAGAAACAGAGAGGTAGATGTTTGGAACCGAATAGAGAACCAAGAGATGAACCCAGCTACTCACTGTTCCTTGATCTTTGACAAGTCAATTAAAAACATTCAGCGGGGAAAAGATTCCCTATTTTACAAATGGTGCTGGGTGAACTGGCTGGCGATCTGTAGAAGACTGAAACTGGACCCACACTTTTCACCATTAACTAAGATAGACTCTCACTGGATTAAAGATTTGAACTTAAGACATGAAACTATAAAAATACGAGAAGAAAGTGCAGGGAAAACCCTTGAAGGAACTGGCCTGGGTGAATATTTTATGAAGAGGACTCCCCAGGCAATTGAAGCAGTATCAAAAATACACTACTAGGACATGATCAAACTAAAAAGCTTCTGCACAGCCAAGAACATAGTAAATATAGCAAGCAGACAGCCCTCAGAATGAGAGAAAATATTTGCAGGTTATGCCTCTGATAAAGTTTAATAACCAGAATCCACAGAGAACTCAAACGTATTAGCAAGGGCGGTGCCTGTGGCTCATCAAGTAGGGCACTGGCCCCATATACCGAAGGTGGCGGGTTCAAACCCAGCCCTGGCCAAACTGCAAACAGAAAAATAGCCGGGCGTTGTGGTAGGCACCTGTAGTCCCAGCTACTCGGGAGGCTGAGGCAAGAGAATCGCTGCCTAACCCCAGGAGTTGGGGGTGGCTGTGAGCTGTGTGACATCATGGCACTCTACTGAGGGCAACAAAGTTAGACTCTGTCTCTACAAAAAAAAAAAAAAAAAAAATATTAGCAAGAAAAGAACAAGCGATCCCATCTCAGGGTGGGCAAAGGACTTGAAGAGCAACTTCTCTAAAGAAGACAGGTGTGCGTGGCCTATAGACACATGAAAAAATGCTCACCATACTTAATCATCAGAGAACTGCATATCAAAACTACTTTGAGATATCACCTAACTCCAGTAAGATTAGCCCACATAACAAAATCCCAAAACCAGAGATGTTGGCATGGATGTGGAGAAAAGGGATTACTTCTACACTGCTGGTGGGAATGCACACTAATACGTTCCTTTTGGACGGATGTTTGGAGAATGCTTAGAGATCTAAAAATAGACCTACCATTCAATCCTATAATTCCTTTACTAGGTATATACCCAGAAGACCAAAAATCACATTATAACAAAGACATCTGTAGCAGAATGTTTATTGCAGCCCAATTCATAATTGTTAAGTTATGGAAGAAGCCCAAGTGCCCGTCGACCCACGAATGGATTAATAAGTTGTGGTACATGTACACCATGGAATATTATGGAGCCTTAAAGAAAGATGGAGACTTTACATCTTTCGTGTTTACATGGATGGAGCTGGAACATATTTTTCTTAGCAAAGTATCTCAAGAATGGAAGAAAAAGTATCCAATGTACTCAGCCCTACTATGAAGCTAATTTATAGCTTTCACATGAAGGCTATAACCTAATTATAGCACAAGAATATGGGAAAAGAGGCAAGGGAGGGGAGGGGACAGGTTGGGTGGAGAGAGGGTAATTGGTGGGGCCACACCTATGGTGCATCTTAGAAGGGTACAGGCAAAACTTACTAAATGCAGAATACAAATATGTTAATACAATAACTAAGAAAATGCCATGAAGGCTATGTTAAACAGTTTGGTGAAAATATTTCAGATTGTACACCTTGATTGCACTAATTTACACAGCTTTGATTTAAAAATAATAATAATAAAACGAAGATCTCTTACAAACTTTTTGGAGGGAACATTTGTCTTTGTTTCATGAATGTTTGTTTAGATACACTGATTCTATGTTGCAGATTCGTCTTTTAACACCTTCAGGTATCATGCTTTTGCTTCTGAATTATTACCTTGAAACTTAGCTGTGCTGTTGGTGTTGTCATTCTCCAGTGAGCCACCCAACTTTTCCTCACAGGCTGCTCTTTGATTTTCTATTTGCCTTTAGTGAGCTGTAGATGTCTCCAGTCTCTAGATGTGTACAAATATGTGTAGATATAGATTTAAATCTTGTATGTGTGGCATAAAATTTTGAGAAGGTGATTTGTATAATATTAAGAATGTTTATGTTAAAAAATCAAATAGTAGGAGTAAAATATAAGTTCTTAAGTGAAAAAGAATTTACTCCTGCCCCTCAGATAAAAATTAAAAGAAGAAATAAACAGTGAAAACCACATTAATGACCTTAGAAGCATTCCTTTAAGTCAGTCAGAAGCAGTAACACCTGCTATCACCATATCTACAACAAAATGTTTTGCAATTCCTACAAAATGCAATAACTCAAAAGGAGAAAAAAATGTTAAAATTAGAAAAGTAGGAAGATTGCCACATTTCCACAGCTTCATTGTTCATGGTAAGTGCTAAAAGAATCCACAGCAATCTGTTGGAATTAAGAAATTATCAGCAATTTAATGAATTCATGACTAATATACAAAATAATACATTTCTTACACATCAGTAAAACATGATGAGACAAAACATAAAAATAAAATTTATAAAGTTTATAATTGCAACAATAACCAAAAAAATGTACTTAGAAATAAATCTAACAGAGTGGTGTGCAGTCCTTGGGAAAATAATGTGAAATTTTACTTTTACTCTCAAAATTATTATGAAAGATTAAAAGTCTAAAATTTTTTCCTATGATGAAAAATGAGCGGAATTTGCCTTTTTATATATCTGGAAATATTTTAACCTGTAATAATTAAACTAGTATGATTTTGGCTCAGTGATACACATTATTTACCAAAACACTTAAATACAGAACCTGTAAGTAATCTACTCATCACTATTCAGTTATCAATTCATATGGAAAAGCAATCAGAGCCTTGTCTCTGGCCACATAAAAGTAAATTTCTGATATATTAAAGAAATAAAAATGTGAAAGGCAAGAAAAAAATTAAAAAAATATTTTTGTGTATTTGTGTAAGAAATATTAGGGAAATCCTGCAATTACATAGGAAATATAGTTGTATGTTTCCTCAACATAACACAAAAGCACTAACAAAAAAAGAAATCGTAGACATCTTTTATTATTAAAAAAAATCTGTGTACAATAAAAGTCATTAAAACAAATTTAAATGATGTTTGTCATGTTGCGTAAAGATATCTTAAAGATAGAATTGTCAATGGATTAATCTCCATAGGAAGAACTTCTTGTAAGTAAATACGAAAATTACAAATATACTAATATAATAAAAGAGCAAAAGATGCGAATTGGCAGGTCAGATGAGAGCAAATGTGAAGCTTGATAAACATAAGGTTGCTTAACCTTATTAATTATCAAGTGAATGAGGACCCTGGGTTTTGAAATTACACTTTTTAAGTTCAATGGCTGTTCAATTACTTACTAATAATGTAACTTTAGGCAAAATGCTCTGTTTATCAGAGTCCTCTTCGCCAAAATGAAAATAATGGTGCCATATAATAGATTTATTATGAAAACTAAATGGCTCAACACATGCCAAAGTTTAGAACAGCATTTGGCACAAGGAGAAAGCTCAACAATTGCCTCTTATTGATAGCAAGCTGGGCGAGGCCGGTTCCCAGGCTTAAGCAACAGTAAAGTACCCGTGTTGAATAGGAAGAGTGTAATTTACTAAAAATACATTGAGTAGAATACAAAACTTAGGGAGAATGGAAAACTTGGTTCAAAGAACAATATTCCATCAGAAATTATGCAAAGAGTACAAAAAAATGTATCATACATGTTAAATTTCAAAATATATAAACCTATATATATTGTTAGGCTGTGATTACATAATAAATATATCAACAATGGTGGGAGAAACCACATACCTCTCTCAAGAGAGCAGTTTCCTCTGGCGGGAAGACCAGAGGAGAATGGGATAAGGGATGGTTTTCACTAGTTTAAGTAGCATTGTATTTATTTAAAAAGATAACAAGATCTCTAATAAGTAATCAAAATGTCAACATTGGTTAAATTCAGATGATGTAAACGTCAATATCTAAAATTACCTATACTAAATTATCTTACCAAAATTATCTATGTTTTGAATATAATTTCAACTTTTTCAACTAGGTTGAATGCAGAGCATTATTTTTTCATGCTTGTCAGAAATATTCCTGTTTTATTTTATAGTTATGCATGTACATCTTTTCACTATGCTACTAACTATAATTTCTTGACAACACAAGCAATTTATTTTCTAAATTTTTATCCCTTATCTCTGTCCACAGTGTTTGATACATAACAAGGATCAATAAAAGTTTGATAAATGAATGAGTAATTGTTTTAGTAGGCACTTTGGCATTTTAAATTTTCAGTACAGACATCTGCAAACAAATTGCAGAATTACCTATAAAGGATATTACTTAACTATTGTAAATTTAGAAAACAGCCAAATAAACATTTTAATTGTTAAATTCCTATTTAAAATATTCACAAGAAAATAATTATTTGTGCTTCACAAACTGAGTTTCCATATTTTTCCTTCAATTGTTACTTTTATTTTAAAAAATAAAGATTTAGTTATTTTTTCATTTATTCACTAAACTTCATGGCATACTTTGTTCTATTTTCACTCTCATAGAATCACCCCTAGTAATACAGGTAAATGCCCAGAAGGGCAATAAATTTAAGACTAGAAACAAGGAAAATATTTTTAATTCTTTATGGAAGAATTTATGTTTTTCTCTCAACAAAAGCAAAGAATATAATACGCTTCTCATAGGTTCAGATAGTTAATTATTTCTGGTTCAAAAATATTGTTAATTATGTTATTTCATTCTAAGTTTATTCATGCTATTGTACCCTACCCGCCATAGAATCAAGTAAAACTAATCAAAATGAGAAAGTTTTTTTTTAAAGAACAAGCAGAATCAAGGCTATTCTTGGAAGAGATGTTCTAGGTTGGCTACACACACACACGCTCACACTCTTAGTTTAAAGAAAAACAGAAAAATATCTGATCTGATCTGAAGATTTATTTGAGGAATGAGTATCTAAGATAGTTCTTTTCTAGTTACTTTGGGGTGTGTTCTTTTTCAAGATCAAAATGTGTGAAGTAACACATTCAGCTTTAAACTTCTTGGAGGCAATCTCACATTGCCTCCCAATTTCTTTTAAAGGATTATATCAACTTAAGATCTCTCTCACCTTTTTCATGCAATTTTTCTTTTTTTAATTTCTACTAAGATGTGTAATGCTGCACATGCCTAAATAATTTATTCTAATATTATCTTTACCTTTAATATCACCTAAGTTCTATTTTTCTAACTCTAACAGGAATTAGCAGGACCATTGCAAATAATAGCTTTCTTTAATTGATTTAGCATGTCATCACTAATACTCCTGGTATATTTTTTGTGTTGATAAAACAAGTAACAATAATGTATGGACATTACCATCAAAAAATCAAAGCTAGATCTGAAGATTTTTTATATGTCTCTGTGGAAAATTGAAAGAAAAATATTATACATTTTTTAGATCTTACGTGAAACTTGTATGTATTCCTTAATAATAAATTATCGCCAGGCATTGTGGTGGGTGCCTGTAGTCCCAGCTACTTGGGAGGCTGAGGCAAGAGGATCACTTAAGTCCAAGAGTTTGAGGTTGCTGTGAGCTGTGATGCCATAGCGCTCTACCCTAAGACTAGCCTAAGATTCTGTCTAGCCTAAGACTCTGTCTCAAAAAAAAATAAAATAAAAAATAAATTATCAATTAGAAAGAGCAAATTTGAATTCAGGAAACATGAATAAAAAAATCAAAATCATTTTGTTTTCAATATCATCATTTACAACATGTCCTTCCACTTAAAATGATCTCTAGATTTATTTTACTTATATAAGTTCATTTATTCATTTACTTATAAAAAGGAAATATACACATTTAGCACGCCCCATGTATTAGTCACTGTTAGACACTTTAATATGAAGAGCTTATCTCCCTGTCTGTACTACAAATGAAGGACAAGCAAGCAGGATTTAAGATTGTACCCTGGAAGAGAGAAAGGACGGTATGCATTTGCTTTACTACCATGTATCAAGTGCCTAGCACAGTGTTCACATGATGTTGACTACCAATACATATTTGGTGAATAATTGAATTAAAAGAATGCAATACCTAGTATGGTAATTCAAAAGCACTATAAATAGAGAGAAGAGAGTAATGTATTCTGTCTGTGGTTGTCAAGAACTGACATTAAACCAAGGGTGAGTTTGTCCTCTTAATTCAGTTTGAGAAGACTCAACATTCCTCTTTAGAAAAACAATTATCATCTATACTTGTTGGTTCTGTTGTACGCACCAGTCTAGGAACTTGGCTGCCCCTTACACACACATCCAGGCATCCAAAGAGTGGACACTCACCCCAAATTCAGACAGTCAAAGCCACATTGGCAAACTGACCCTATGGAAGGCAAGTGAAACTGACATCCAAAAAATGATTTTCAACTTACAGAAATTTTGTTTTGATAAATTCAGTTAGGGATTTAGTAATAGAGAAAAGACGTCACAACAGCATCAAAAATTCAAATAATCCAGTTGTATCTCCCATTTGATACTATTTAATATCAGGGTTTAATGTTAAGAACTGGTAATGAAACAATTTATTTTACATCTTAGAAGTCCCTTCTACCTCTGTTATCTCACAGTATCTTCGAAATCCTTCATGAAGTAGTTGTAACTACTAGTAGTATTTACAACTACTAATAAAATATGCATCGACTGCCCTTGGTCTAGGATGTGGAAATAATCCCTCCCCTCATTTTTAGTATACCAGACCTTTCATTCAAAGTCCATCTTTTTAAGTACTATCACATTATCAAAACAACTCTTATCAAGTTCTTTAATAACTACTCATTGGTTATACGATAAAGTCCAAACAGTTTAGGAGAAATATCATCTCTTAAACTCCTGCCATATAACCAACTTTCATATGCTGAAAACTTCTTGAAATTTCACAAACATTATGATTTTGTTAATTTCTCTATTTTTCTATTGATTGTATTACTCTACCTGAACATATATGATAATAATTGTCACATGGCAGCATAATTATTTGTTTACATGTTTGACTTTCACACTAGATTGGACAGCTGAAAGGGAGGATGACTCCTATTTACCTTTCTAACACCTAAACATAATACAGAGTAGCAAATAGCTAGTGCCTAAAGCATGCTTCTGAATCATGCTTCATTCTCCAACATGAAGAGATTCTGGGAGGTTAATTCATTACTCAAGACCTTGTACATGAGGACATTGATATTAAAACACATTCCTTATGATTCCTTGTTTATAATTTTGGGGTATACCTTGGTTCACAAATGCCAACAGGCCAGAGGAAGGCCACGGAAATTAATGCAGAGAGAATCAGTAGCAGCATCTCTGAACTTTCTCAAACTCAAGCCATTTGTCACTAGGATTTTGGTAGAGGGAAAGCCTGAAGAAGGAAGATGACCAAATGCACTGCTCCTTGCTCTCAGTAAATTCTTTATTCATTATGAATAAGTGAAGGCAAATTAAATTTTTCTAGTTTGCTTTTAGTGCTTGCTATAGGTGCATGCTGCCCCTTGAAATGACTTTTGCCTTATTCCTGTCTGAGTAATTATTCCCATTCTTTCCTTAGTGCAACTTTTTCTTCTTATTTTATTGTCAGTTGAGTTTGAATAATTTAATTCATATGTCCTATATGATATCTGAAGGCTGATATGTTTGCTAAATGTATAGTTTTTATCAACAGCTTGGATTGAACTTGCATTGAAATATGTTCTCATTATATCTCCAGCATCTGTGAATCAGGAGATCTTGATCTTGTGGCCTTTGTGGTATTTATTTTTGTCTTTGGAAAATTTCTAGGAACTCTGGGTCCCACAGTCTCTCTCAGGGGCTCCTAATTTCAATATCATTTTGTACTCAGAAAGACAAAGCAACCTGGTAAAGACTAACTAATGTATTTCTTCATGTTAATTTTGTAACAACTCATGAACTGTGAAAATGAAAATACATTCAATTCATTTGTCAACAACTAACTGATAAAGGCATTTATATCACTAAGCTTAAAATATTAAATATTTTAGAAAATGTACACATAATTATTATTTAATCCAAGATATTATCTAGCGTAAGAAAACAGAATTCACCAGAGAAAGTTACAAGAGAGGAGGCTGCCTTGAGGCTGCTTGTTAAAATAAACTGGAGGCATTTCAGCAGTATATGAATAACGTAGGGCATATTATAAAAGGGTAAATACATAAGACACATAATAGGTAATTTCTAAGGTTCTTTCCAACCTTGAGGAATTACAATTCTATGACAATAATACCTGTGATTGGCTCTCAATAAAAATTTGAGTTTTTACTCCCATAGAGCTATAAATGTATAAAATAAACAACAAATGTATGTATAGACCCAATACTTGTGTTACCTGTGTAAATAATATATTAAAAATGAATTCACCACAAAAGGCTGTAACTCCTATTGTATGTGATTAAGTGTGTTTTCAAAAAGGGGTGAGAATGGAATAGTTATGACTGATCTAGGAAGTAAATTTGTATAGAAATGTGGAGGTATAGAGGAAATAAAGGAGTCTCACTGAAGAAATCTTGAAATCCAGGATGAAGAAATTAAGTATTTTCTTAGGGGAAACTAAATGGCTGTGTAAAAGGGGACTATTGAAGAGCAATGTAGTGAGAATAATTTAAAAATGTGTACTGTGTGAGCTGAGAACTAGTTGACTCCATATTTAGAGTCTAGTAACTCTTTTTGTATGGCTTTGATGTCAGATGAAAAAGTAAAATTTGTATTGCTTCATGAATTATGTTAGAGTGATTGTATGAACTCATGTTTATCTTAATATACATATCTAGAAATATTTATAGATATGTGAATATAAACATGTTAGCAAATGCATGTACAACTCTGCTCTGTCGATTGAAAGGGCCTAAAAGAAATGATACCCCAGGTGCAGTGAGATCGCCCAGTGCCCTGGTCTTGGTCTCTAACACCATGCTCTAGTAAAACGTTCCAAAGGGACCTGAAGCAGCAGCTAATTCCCGAAGTGAAACAGCATGGGGTATTGTGTATTTCCAGGAAGTAAGAAAGTAAACTAAAAAGGAAAAAAAAACTCAAAATGTCATAATGCGGCAGTATGTTAAAGAACACAGAAACTAATTGGAAGAGGTTCCAATGACCAAAACTGGACCAATTTGAGCAGTAAAATTAAGTCATACTGAATTATAATTCAAAATACAAAATAAGTAGTCATGAGTTAGTACTTATAGGAAGAGAACAATTAAATAAATAGTGAAGAAGAAAATTCTAAGTACTTTAGATGGATCCCTATTCTTGAATAGCTCTCCACCCCTTAAGAGTGGTTATGCATAGTGATTGCCTTCCAGAAAGCATACTACAGCAGAAAGAACTGACAGTCCGTGAAGTAGGCGATGAAAGTCAACACCAACGGTGATAAGTCATGTTAACGGCATGTAGCCTGGGTATGAAATGATGAGAAGGGCATTTTACCCCTGTTGTGGTCTTCTCGACTAAAAAAAAAAAAACAAAAAACCAAACCCCAATCTAATCATGAGAAAACAGTCAGAAAAATTTCAACTCAGGAACATTCTATAAAATATCAGACCAGTATTCTTCAAAACTGTCACAATCATGACAAACAAGAAAGTATGAGAAAATGTCACAACCAAGAGGAGATGATAAACAATTACCACTAAATGTAACATGATGTTCTTTATAGAAGTCTAGAATAATAAGAAGCTATTAGGCAAAAACCAAGGAAATCTGAACAAATATTAACTTTACTTCATAACAAATCTATTTGGATACTTATTTGTAATAAATATACCATGCTAAGGTAAAATGCTAATAATAGGAGAAATTGGATGTTGGGTATATGAGGATATTCTGTATCCTCTTTGCATTATTTCCACAAATCTAAAATTGTTACTAAATAAATTATTTATTGAAACACATCACATCAAACCATTAAAAAAGGAAACTCAAATGTTTCTACTGGTGTTAGTGGAATGACCATAGCACATAATGTTGACTTTTACACTATTACCTCCCACGGCTTCACCCGGACTCTGACTTGGTCAAAGCATTAGGAACTTTTTAAAGTGGACATCTCCAATTTGCTGCTAATACAAGAAAATGATTTGATAGGATGCAAAAGAAGAAAAAGTTTATTTTGGAGACAAGGTGTCTTTGTAGTAGCATTCAAAATTCATAGCAAAGTAGAGTCTTAAAGGAGAAATGTCTTTGAATAGTCAATGGGCATTTAAAAGTCAGAAGAAATGTAATAACCACTAGCAAGACAGAAATTGGAGTAGGAGAAGTCATATTTAAAAAAAAATACAAAACACATCCCTTAATCTTTAGCAGAAGAGACATTGTTGGATAACCTAAAAGCAAGGAAAAATAATGGACAGTGGCTCCTAGCAGAGGTGCTTGTTCTGAATGGCCTGGAGTCACAGGTGTGTTTGTGTGTTTCGGTGAGGTAAGGAGATTATTTTTGTGATACCATCAGTCACTCTTATTTCCACAACACATTCAAGCTTGAACTTCCCAACTAATGTGCCACTGCAGGAAAAACCTGAATGTGCCAAGATGCTGAGATGTCAATTTCCTCCGTTTTGTGGTCCTGGATGTACCTGAACTCCCAGGCAAGCCAGTCCTGTCCGATGCAATCCTCTTCTTTAACCCCGAGACATGCGTATACCATCATTCTCTCTGCGTTCCTTCTCTGGGGAAGTTGAAGAAGGAATCTTTTGGGGGACAACAATCACTTGGAACCAAAAGGCTGGCGTCTAGCCTGGGTATACTTCTGTAAGAGCTTAATCCTGAAGAACAATTTTCCTGAAGACAATTAAATTCACATTTTATCCATTAGAAGATGATCTGGGTCCTAAAATGGAGCATACAATGCTAAAACTGACAGCAATACTGGGGTTTTATCAGATATTACTAAATACATACCAAAGTCAAGACAAATTTCCATTTATATATTGATACAATATAATGTTTGTTAAGATCATGATTTAAAAGAAATCCAGGGATTTTTTATTTTAATGTTTAAAGGTGATTATGAATGAAAGGAATCCAGGGATGTTTATTTTAATTTTTAATGAACAAGAAATTCATTGCACTACAGCTGAAATAGTCCAATGGGAATCTACCCCTAAAGTTGCTACTTGGAAATAAAATACTGGAGTGTGATGTGCGTTCATGCGTGAGCGTGTGTGTGCCTGTGTGCGTGTGAGTGTATGCGTGTGTGTATGTGTGTGCCTGCGTGTGTGTGCCCCTATGCATGCAGGCGTATGTGTGTGTGAGCGTGCATGCGTGCGCGCAAGTGTGTTTGTGCCTGTGTTATTCTGTAGCCTAGATTTGCATTACCCAGACTATATGTCCACACAGTTGTGGGCATCTTGCTCATCCAGGATAAACATCTGAAACCTAGAGATTAAGTAACATACAGCTCATAAACTGGGATTAGATGTTAAAATCATTAAAAATGCACTCTATGAAGTTTAGGTTAACCAAAGGGAATAACCAATGGTTCTCAGGTTCTGTCATAAACGTACAATAGGCTAGACAGAAATTGTCAGCCTGTCATTATAATACTGGCTGTTAAGAACCACAATTAAGGCAGACTACATATCAATTATTATTTGTCTGGGACATCAACTTCCCTAAGCATAAAAGGAAGTAAAGCAGCCTGCATTGCTGTCGCCTCTCTTCAGCTAATCAGTGCTGTTTTTAATGGCTTCATCTGCCCAGGATCAATTGTCTAATAGGAACAGTGCTCTGTCAGTTAACAAGGTGAGGAACTGCAGAATGTGATTATGTCTGGCTCCAAAATAGTGCCTCAAACACACTAAAGCAATCATGTAACAGAATAAATAGACTAATAGACCAAGGCAGGATTTTTTGCTTAATTCTTGTGCAAGCATAGTGTTCCAGTAACATTTATGGAAAAAATTAAGAAAAAAGTTCAAGAAAGAAAAAAAAAAAACAGATTTAAAGGCAAACACAAGACCATAAACACACACACACATACACAAAAAACACATATGCACAATCACACACACAGTCTGGAAACTTCAGTTAAGAAAATGAGCCATCAGTATTATGAACTTGTATTTAAGGAGTATTACCATAGGGAATGGGAATATCGATGTAATGACGAACCCTATTTTCCAAAAATGCTTTGTGAGAAAATAAACGATTCTGTGGTTGTTCTGATTGGAATATAACCCATGCTCATTTTCTATACAAAATAAGAAATGGGGCCTGGAATTATTTATTTGTACTCAATGGGGTTTATTGTTTATTATCAGAATTATGTATCACCTCTCAATTGAGAAAATATGCTAAACAACAGACTGCCTAGTACAGACTTATCTGAAGACATTAATTTACACTATACTGTCTAAGCTTATGTAAGACCGGACTCAGAATGAACAAGACAAATCAAGTGGAATGCTAACAGTCACTCTACTGAGAGGCAGTGCATGCAGTGCTGAAGACCACGGCCTTGGGGCCCACACGTCCTTGGCGTAAGTCTCAGTGTCACCACCTAACAGCTGGCATAACAAGGGCGACTTGTTGGACTTTACTGCGCCCCAGTTGGCCTTATCAGTCAAATGAGGCTAGTAAATATGGGAATGTCAAGCAAATTGTATGAACATATTAGTGTTCATTCACACCCAAAGCATAACCTGGCATAAAGTAAGCATTATGGAAGTGTTAGAAATTATTGGGACTATTTTTTAAAAAATAGCTAATCTTGATTAATTTTTAAAAGATACTAACCAAAATATTTTCTGAGTGAGTAGCTCTCATCATCTGCCCTCTCTACTCCACAAATTTTACACCTTGACAAGTGCCCATCCTTCTAAAATGATGTCATTCAAAATGTTGTCCCCAGACCAGCAATGTAGGAATTACCTGGAAACTTGTTATATATGCAAATTAGCAAGCACGCTACTCCTGACCCCGGGTCCTAATGAATCAAAACTTTTAAGGGCGTAGTCCAGTAGTCTGTGTGGTGTGTTTGTGGGGGGGGGGGGTAATATAATTTTTAATCCTGGAATTACAACATACTTGTTACACAACAAACTTAACATTTGCTAAAAATAAGTACATACCACGTATAAACACATAACACATATAGGATTTACTTCTCTTAATTCTAATAGAAATCCAAGCACAGACCTTTCCTAAAACATTTCTGTATGTCTTTAACACAATTTGAAGGTGTATTTCACAGGACAGTTTCTGCCATTAGATTACCTAGGCTGAACTCACAGCTCTATCTCTTTTAAATTTCTAATTGATACATAATAATTGTAATTATTTATGTGGTACATTTTCATGTTTCAATGCATGTATACACTGTATAATGACCAAATCAAGGTAATTAGCATATCCATCACTTTAAACATTTGTAATTTCTTTGTGGTGAAAACATTCAAAATTTTCTCTTCTAGCCATTTTGAAATATACAATGCATTGTTATTAGCTACATCATCCTACTATCCACCTATTCTTCCTTATCTAACTACAATTTTATATTTATGCTCACTGACCAACCTCTCTCATTTTCTCCATCCACTGCTCCCACCTCCTCAGCTCCGATGGCCACTATTTTCTACTCTCTACTCACTTTCTATGCAATCAAATTTTTTAGATTCCATGTAAGAGTGAGTTCATACGGTATTTCTCTTTCTATGCCTTGCTTATTTCACTTAACTTAATGTCTTCCAAATTTATCCCAGTTGCTGAAAATACTATTTCCTTTTGTTTGCTCAATAGTATTTCACTAAATATACTTAACCATGTTTTATATCTATTCATCTGTAGATGGACACTTAGGTTGACTCTTGGCTGTTATGAATAAGGCTGCAATAAACATAGCAATGTAGCTATCATTTAGAAATACTGATTTCATTTCCTATATACACACACACAAAGAGAGTGCCAAAAAAACATACACAATTTAAGAAAGGAAAAACTGTATTAACTGTAATACTCAATATATATTAATAAGAAAAGGCAAATACAAGTCATGTTGAGCACATCTCGTAACTACAAAAGTCAAATGTGACTTGAGTATTAGAAATTTAACATGTTTGTTTTTCCCTTTCTTAAAATAAATGTACATTTTTTTGGCAACTTATGTTTATATCTCCAGTAATGGAATTACTGGATCTTGTGGTAGTTCTGTTTTAGGTTTGTTTTTTTTTTTTTTTTTTTTGAGGAACCTCCATACTTTTATACATAATGGCTATAATAACTTACACTCCCACCAACAGTGTGTAAGAGTTCCTTTCCTTCACATCCTCCCAACATTTATTTTTATGTATTTTTTATTTACATTTAAAGTTTCATTTAATCCATTTTGAGTTGACTTTTGTATACAGTGAGAGATAAGAATCTAATTTCATTCTTCTGTATGTGAATATATAGTTTTCCCAACATGATTTATTGAAGAGACTGTTCATTGACACTTTTGTCAAAAAATCAGATGACTTTAAATGCTTGAACTTATTTCTGGGTTCCCATTCCATTCCATTGGTTTGTATGTCTATTTTTAGGTCGGTAATGTATTGTTTTGTTTACTATAGCTCTGTAGTATATTTGAAGTCAGGTAATATGATGCCTCCAGCTTTGTTCTTTTCTCTCAAAATTGCTTTGACTACTTGAGTCTTTGCATTTTCATACAAATTTTAATTTTTTTTCTATTTCTGAGAAGAATGTCTTTGGTATTTTGATAGAAATAGTATTATTGAATTTGTACATTGCTTTGGGTAACAGAAACATTTTGTAGCAATCTATGTTTTAGAAAGCCTTCCCTGTGATGTTAATGGCTGCTATGTACTAAAATTTAACTAGACTGGTAAACTAAATTACTCCAGATTGTATAACTCAATACTAAAAAGTGGTACATTCTCAACTAGTTAAGACACAAACTTCTCATTAAACGAATGATATAGTATTGTTCAAAATAACATAATCTACATTCATCTCATTTTTTTTTTAATTCTAAAAATAAAACTCAAAGTTATTAACCAAAGCTGATAGCTTTAGTTTTAAAGCATTAATAAATTTGTGAAGAGAAAATTCTGGTAAAAAAGGAAAAATAATTCACTTTTGAAGAAATAATACTTTTATGTTGTGAATCAAATCCTTTTTCCTCTACTTCAAGAGCTTACATGACATGTGGTACAGTATATGAACTGGTTTAAAGAATCCTACAAGGGGCGGAGCAAGATGGCTGACTGGAAGCAGCTTCGGAAAAAGGCTCCTATCCAAAAGGGAGGATAACCTCTTGAAACTGCACAATTGAGCTGAATGCTGGGAACCCAGCCAAGAGAGAGAAGTGATTTCTGTGGATAACCGCTGCTGAGACTGGCTGCGGCCCCAAGAAGGCACGCTTCAAGTACAGAGTTCATCTGAAAGGAAGAGTGCCCATCCCCTCCCCCAAGAAACCTCTGAGTTTCTTGCTTTTCTGTTTCCTTTCTTTTTTTATTCTCTTCTTTTGCTTCTACGAGTTTTCTGCAGACAGGCGGTGAACTGTGGACCTCTTGTCTCACCCCATGGAAGACTGCTGTGGGAAGTGAGGAGTGCTTCCCCTGAGCACCCTGGTGTGACTCTGGGAACTCCATTGCTAGGTAGAGAAACTGAACTAAAGTTTTTCTCACCATTCTGAACTTGCTGCATACCCTTCCCCCCTAACCTGACGAAATAGAGGCCTAACCCCCTCACTGAGACTGAGGGAGGAGGTCCCTAGGCAGCTCTCCCACCCTTACCAGCCCGAACAAGCGCTCCACCGGGAATAGACTACTGGCGGGGCTGCGGTGAGGCTCCCTCCCCTCCAGCCAGGGAAGCTGCAGGTGACTGATCCCTCGCCCTGTGCTTGCCGGGCTCCAGCAGGTCTGCGGTCGGCTGGAGACTCTGCCAGTGACCACCGGGCCTCTCCAGATTGGCTCGCAGCAGGGAATTGCCCCAGCAACTGCACAAACCTCTGCCTGTCACCCGCGGGGCTCCAGCAGTTGCCCCCCTGGCGAGTGGATCCCCTGGCGATGGGGTGGCTCTGTGCCTGTGCTTGCACAGCTTTCGTGGGCCTGCCTTCTGCCAGGAACTCTGCTGGCAGCCACCGGGCCTCTGCTGGGCAGCTCCCTGGCCCGACACCTGGGCTTGAGGGGCTTCCGTGGATCAGCGGTCGGCTTGGGACTCTGCCAGCAACTGCCGGGCCTCTCCAGATTGGGTCCCCAGCCGGGAATTGTTCCAGCAACTGCACGAACCTCTGCTTGTCACCCTCAGGGCTCCAGCAGTTCCCCCCCCCCGGCGAGTGGGTCCCCTGGCGATGGGGCGTCTCCGTGCCTGTGCTTGCACAGCTTTTGTGGGCCTGCCTTCTGCCAGGAACTCTGCTTGCAGCTGCCAGGCCCCTGCTAGGCAGCCCACGGCCGGGGACGCTCCGGGCAGCTCCCTGGTCTGTCGCCTGGACTTGAGGGGCTTCTGTGGATCAGTGGTCGGCTCAGGACTCTGCCAGCAATCACCAGGCCTCTCCGGATTGGGTCCCCAGCTGGGAATTTCTCCGGCAACTGCACAAACCTCTGCCTGTCACCCGCAGGGCTCCAGCAGTTCCCATCGTGAGTGGGTCCCCTGGCGACAAGGAGGCTCCGTGCCTGTGCTTACACAGCTTTCGTGGGCCTGCCTTCTGCCAGGAACTCTGCTTGCAGCCTCTGGGCTTCTGCTGGGTGGCCCACGGCCGGAGATGCTCCCGGCAGCTCCCTGGCCTGACGCCTGGGCTTGA